>WBMZ01014821.1:0-162065 GCA_013400975.1 Atrichornis clamosus
TGCCACCCCCCTATTCCTCTCCGCTGCCGCCCCCCATCTCCGGCAGCCGCCTCCCCATCCCGGGCAGCCGCCCCCCGCTCCCTTCACCGCTCCCGCCTCCCCGTCCCTGACACCTCCCCGTCCCTGCCGCCTCCCCGGCACCCACCGCCCCCCGGGGCCGCCGCCGCTGTCCACGGTGCTGAAGTGGCCTCCCGGGCCCTGCGCCGGGCTCGCAGGAGCCATTCGGCCCGGGGCCGAGCCCAGCCGAGCCGAAGCGAGCCGAAGCGAGCCCTGTCCTGCCGAGTCGAGCTGGTCTGGTCCAGCTCGTGCCGCGCCGCCCCGTGCCCCGTCCCGCTGCAGCCCTGGCGCAGCCCCGGCGCAGGGCCGCTGTCCGCCGAGGGCGAGGGGCCTCTCGGACCCGCAGCAGCCCCGTCACTGCTGGCACTTCGGCCTGACGCCCTCCAGGCACCCGGCATTGCCGAGCTGTGTGAGGGTCCCTGCTCCTCCCGGGGCCACCTCCAGCCCAGGCAGCCAGGCAGCACAGGCCCCATTCTTGCGGGTGTTCCTGCTGGGACTAGGGATGGGCTGCAGTCCGGGCGATGCAGTGTGTGCCCAGGAGGACTTCCACTGCCACTCTGACCCGCCCCGACACTGCCAAGTCCCCTCTCCAGGTCCCCTCATGGGGTCTGCCAAAACCCCAGCCGGGAGCGCACGGCTGGCTATGGCAGTGGCTGTGGGGGTCCCGGCTGCCTGCAGTGGGGCTCTGGGCACAGCCACAGCCAGGCTCTGCATGTTCCTCTGCTCTGCCGACCCCAGCCTGTTTGTTTGCTTGTTTATTTGCGGCTCGGCTCAAGGTCAGGGCTAGTAGGAGACTTCTGGGGGCACCTTGCTGGGCTGGAGTTGCACTGGCCCTGGGCACTTGCCCTCCCCTTGCCCTCTGCAGCACCAGGATCTCTCCCACTCACTGATTTCCATCGTGGCAGTGCCGGTGGCGTGGCAGCAGGCGGTTCTGCCATGCCGGGGTCTGGCAGGAGGGCTGGACACAGTGCCACTACAGATGGACCAGGCAGACTGTCCCTGGAGCTGAGCCTGGCAAGATAGTGCCCTGTGGGATGGCAGGTGAAGGGCTGGAGGAAGCAGGGGTCTGGGGGGCTTGGGAGAGCAGGGATTTTCTGCAGGATGGGGCTCAGCAGAGCCCTCCACATCTGTGACAAGGGTGGTTGCTGCGAGGGGTGTGGGTTGCCCTCTGTGCCAAGGGTCAGCTGAACTCACATCACGAGGTGTGTCTTCAGGGACCATGGACAACCCAGGGGATGGCAAAGCTGTTGCATGCCAGTGGGTCCCCTCCACGTGTCCTAGCTGCTCCAGTGTTGGCGGGCCAGCAACTTGCCGAGCCCAGCACCGCTGCTGAATCCCTGGGTGCCACTTAGGGCGTATTTGTCAGAAAGGGCAGCAGCATCCCCACTCAGGTCCTGCTCTGGACAGCACGTGCGAGCCGCATGACAAGGGTTGGAAGGGCTCCAGCCCCCCAGCAGCCCAACAAGGGCTGGACCAGCACAGACCCTCTGGGGAGATGGTGAGAGCAGGGAGCAGGCAGGGCTGCTGCCTGCAGTGCCCAGGCTGGCAGCTTGCACAGCCCTGGTTGGGATGTTGGGACATCAGCCGCAACCCCGCCGCAGGCTGCCGTGCCTGTGCCCAGCCCAGGGGCACTGGGATGCCTGGGGAGGGCAGACCCAGGGCTGGGAGTTTTGCTGGAACTTGTGTCCATGGCCATTTCCAAGGCAGGGCTCGGACTGTTGGAGAATGTGGGAAGCTGTTTAAATGCAGCCAGCCAAAATGCCTGTGCTGGAAATCTGTGCTGCAGGGCCGGCTGATCAAAGGGAGGATAATCCTGGGTTTAGGAAGGAAGAGGATAGGTCTGAAGTAGCAGTTGGTCCAATTTGGGTCAGGCAGTGGAGGAATCCAGCCCAAAAGGCCACTGGGTGTGCTTGCTGGCTAGAGGCGCCAAGTGCAGCTCCAGGATGGGGGGAGCATCCCACTCCACCGTCCTACCCCCAACACTCACCCTGCACTCCCCCACCACACTGCAGCCAGAGTCGGCACTGCTGTGGCACTGCCAGCACGAGCCAGCACTGCTCTGATCACCAGTGGTCTCTGCCTCAGTGGAGCTGTAAGGGCTGCATGGCCTCTCAGAGGGTCACCCTTCCCAGGGTAGCTGTCAGATACCCTTGTGCAGGGTAGAAGGAAGCCAGGTGGGTGCAGAGGTGCCACTGCCATAAGAACACCTTGACCATCCTCGTCTGCCTTAGGTGCCCCAGGCCAGCAGCCCAGGGCCAGGCAGTGGATGTACAGCCAAGTCCCCTTGATAGCCAGTGGTGACAAAACAGCAGTGTGGCCTCCCTGGCCAGCAGCTCCTGCAAAACGGCAGCAGCTGGGGACATCAGCCAGGGCCACGTGCTTGCCCATGTGCTCGCTGGGCTGCTAGGGTCACCCTGGGGTGCCCCTTGCTGCAGGCAGAGCCCCGGGAGTCAAGGTGTCCTGTGGCAAAAGTCAAGGTGTCCTCTGTACCTCCAGGGGAGCCCCAGGACATCCCTAGTGCCGTGAGCAGCCGTCGCACTGCTGCTGCCCCTGGGGCTGGGGGGACCGGGGTGGGGGGAATCCGGAGTTGTCAGCAGCTCTGTGCAGGAGCACAGATGGAGGTGCAAAGAGCTGTGAGGCCGGGACCATCCCCCGCCACATTCCCCCTCACCCACTGCACCTCCCGGACAGTGCCGCAGCCTCAGTGCCCGACATCCCTGCCTGGGACTCACCATGCTCTGGATGCTGTGGAAGGGATGGGCCGGCCATAGTCGGGAGGAGCAGGCAGCAACCCCGGCAGCAGCTCCGCTTTATTAGCCCGTGGGGGGTGGCTGCTAGGGCTACCCCAGCCAGTGCTCGGTGCCCTGTACTGTGTAAAGCGATTAGGGAGGATTTGGGATAAGGGACATGACGCTTCCCAACCCAATTTAGGGCTAAGTAAAAAGCCATTAGAAGATCAAATTGTGGCTGGTGCTTCTGCCTGAGCGCTGCCCTGGTGGGCTCCAGGGATGCAGTGACGGTCCTTCGTCGCTGCCAGGTCGGCTCTGGGCTGCCCTGGGCAGAAAGGTTGGTGGAAGCCCTGCCGAGAGCGGGTCTGCGCGGTGCCCGCGGCGGGGCTGCGGATTCCTGCCAGCGATCTCGCCGCCAGCCCTTCCAGCCGCCGCAGCAAATTAAAAGGCCGATTCATGTTGAGTGATCCCTGGGGAGGGGGGCGGCTGAGCGCCGGGATCGAAGCCTGGCACGGCTCGGATCTGCTCCGCTCTCTCTGTCTCTCCCGGCTGGGCTGCTGGCCTTGGTGCTACCAGCCACGTCCAGGGCTCCGGCCCCGCGCTGCTCGGCCCCGGCTACGCAGGGGGAGCGAAACGCGGGCAGGCCCGCGGTCGCTGGGGGGACTGGCAGTGCCCCACGCGTCCCCAGGGCCAGGAGGCAGCACCCGGTTTGTGTCACCGGGCAGGGCTGGCCGTGGCGGTGGCAGGTGGGGGACGGGTGCAGTGCTCCTTCCTGCCCTGCCTGCCCCTGCCTGCTTCTGCCTGCCCTGTTTGCTCCTGCCTGCCCTGCCTGCCCTGCCTGCCCTCTCTGCCCCTGCCTGCAGACCACGGGTCTGTGGCGGCTGCCGGGGAGAGGCTGCACCAGCCCCGCTGCGGCAAAATGGTCTCCTTCAGGAGCAGGAGGAGAAGCGGGAGCGCTTTGTCACCTGGGACCCTGCACCCTGATGCTTAACTCCTTCCAGTCTGTGGGGCTGGAGCGAGGTGGGAGGCTGAAGGTCCCCCCCGAGTCGTGCTGCATCCTCACTTCCACCAGGCCGGGGCCTCTCCCAGTGCTGGTCCTCCCAGCCATCATCACCAGACGAGGGGCTCCTACACCCTGGGCCAGCCCCGGCAGCCTGGATGATGCCAGCACAGGCCACGGCCCCGGAGTGAGGAGCGGTGGCCAGAAGTGGGGGTGAAGGAACTGCAAGCTATGGGTCCTTTTGTGGTGCCATGGGTTGGAGTGTGGGCACCCCAGGGTGCTGCTGGTGCCTGTCATGTGGAGCCGGGCAGTGCAAGTCCTGCGGGGTCGCGGAGGCCTGGGGCTGGGGGTCCGGCTGCACCATCCATCAGGCGCCGGTGGGCCGGGGCGCGGGTGCCACGTGGGGCCAGCGTCCGGCTGCCTGCGCCGTTACATAAGAGCGGGAGCCGAGGCGGCCGTGGCTCGCCGTTGCCATGGAAACCTGCACGGTGATGTCGTCGGCTGGGTACCAGGCGGCGAGGCGAGGCCCCCGCGGGCTCCCCTCTCCCGGAGGGGTCCCAGAGCCTTGCCACGTTTCGAGCACGTCTCCCTGCCAGGCTGCCCATGTCCCCCGGTGCCACCCAGCCCCACTCAGTCCCGAGGGGAAGGTGGGCTCCAGCCACCCCTGCCCCTGCACCCTTGTGTCCCCACACAGGGGATGGCCACAGCATCAGCCTGGAGGGTGTCCTGTAAGTGTGGTGGATGTCTCACATCAGTGTGGTCCCCAGAGCTGGTGCAGGTGGGCAAGAGCCTTGGCGAGTGGGTGCCAGCCCACACCATTGGTGTTAACTAATGAGAGCTAAGTTCACTGGGGCTTTAGACCAAACACAGAGCATGTTGGGTTCCTGCTGAGACCCTCTGTGGGGATATACAGGGCAGGGCATGTGCCTGGGGTGCTGGATGTGTATCTGAGGGGTTCCATAGTGAGACTCATGGGACCCTAGGGCCAGGGTATCCAGGTGCCACTGCCGTGGCCATTCCTACACAGGAGAGCCTGCAGGTTGTGCCCTGGGGTTTGGCTGTGCCCTTAGGGACACTGCTGCCCTGCTGCCCCACACTGGAGGAACCCAGAGGTGGTGGGAGTTCAGGGCCAGCCAGCAGGTCAGTGTCACCTGTGGCGCTTGGGGCTTCACCTCCCGGTCAGCCAGGAGCATACATCTGCCAGGGAATTGCAGATGGTGAATCACCGCTGCACATGGGCTTCCAGGATCCCGAATATGAGTCAACTGGCAAGAGGCTGGTGGTCTTCAAAGGACCAGGCTGTTCCAAATGGTCGTGGGGTCTGTCTTGGGGCTGCCGCCATGAGTGGGTGGCTGCACTGCCGGGGCACCGTCCCTCTGCGCTGGTGTGCTCATGGGCTCCATGCTGAAGGATGGTGGAGGGGACAGTTCTCTACCTGGCCCAAAATGGAGATGGTCTGTGACCCTGTCCATGTGGGCAGCCTGCCCAGTGGTGCGGTGGCCACTGGCAGTGTGACTGCTCTGGCTGTGGGGCCATGGTGGTAGGATGGGTTTGTGGCAGGGAGCCTTTCTTCCCCCACTGAGGGCTGGGGCCAGCCTGACTGCCCAGGTTTCCCCATGCCATGGGGGCCATTGCCCCCTCAGCCGCTCTGCCCAGCACTGTGTCCTTTGGATCCTGGCCCCTGTGTCCTGGTCCCCCTCTGCTCTGGGTCTCCGCTTGGAGCTGTGCTGCTCCGACAGCATCGTCCTCACTGCTGCTCCATTTCCAGCCTGATTTATTTCTGCTGCTCTGCAGCTCAGCTGTTTTCATCGCTATTAAGCCAACTCCAGGTTTCTTCTGCACTAGGTCATTAATGCAGTGAGTGGCCGTGGCCCCTGTCCTGGCAGCTCTGTGGACCCTACACCACTGTGGGCAGCTGCACTGCCCTGGGCATCACCTGCCCTCGGTGGTGGTACCTCCGGACACCTCCCCGCCCTGTGGCCCCCACTCCTGTGGTGCTTGTCTGGGAGCAGGACCAGACACCTGGCCACTTGCCCCGCTCCCAGGCACTGTGCCGGGACCATCCCCTCTGCGCTGCTGCTGAGCAGCCGTCCAGATCCTGCCCCTGCAGACGCAGCGCTGCGGGCAGTCCCGGTGCGCTCACCCGCGGGCACCCCGTGCCATGAGTTATTGCTGCCAGCTGTCCCGCCGGAGGGTTCCCCCTGGATCCACTCCGCTCACCTCACTGCGTGGATGCGCTCCGGTGGGTCTGCGTGCCCTCCTGGCTGGGCAGGGCAGCGTGTGGCTCCTGGGGACGAGGCCCCTGCCCGTGTGTGGTGTGGGAGGTGGTGCTGGTGGCTGGGATGCCGGGGTTGCCATCGCCTGTGCTGAGACTGGGCATGAGCATGGTGCCCACAGCCCCCGCAGCCCTCCTGCAGGAGCCATGGGCAGCCATGACCCCTGACTGCGGTGAACCTGTGGGGTGGATGTTCTCGTGGCGTGGGTGGGGCAGGGGCTGCCTGACTGATCCAGTGGTGTCCTCACAGGCGATGGCAATCCCAAGGAGAGCAGCCCCTTCATCAACAGCACAGACCTGGAGAAGGGCAAAGAGTATGATGGCAAGAACATGGCCCTCTTCGAGGTACGGCATGTGGGCAGTGGGACAGGGAGTGTCTTGGGGAGGGGACCGAGCTGGGCAGCTCTTCCATAGCACCTGACCTGCACACTGGGCACTGGGACATGCCAGAGCCCAAGGCCAGGATTGCCTCACTGTCAAAAGTCATTCTTTGAGGAGCTGGCAGTGGGATGGCATCTGGTGAGATCTCCTGGGATTGCTTGGGGTCCCAAGAGACTGTCGTCGTGACTTGGGCTCTGCTCTCTACAGGAGGAGATGGACACCAGCCCCATGGTCTCGTCCCTGCTGAGTGGACTGGCCAACTACACCAACCTGCCACAGGGCAGCCGGGAGCACGAGGAGGCTGAGAACAATGATGGAGGCAAGAAGAAGCCAGTGCAGGTGAGGACTTAGGAGAGAGGTGATCCTTCCTCCTTCCCCAGCCCTTGCCTGTGCAGTGCCGGGCTACAGACTGCCCTGGGAATCCCTTGGCCTCAACCAGGGGCAGTTTCACCCAGGGTCCTGGACTGCTTCACAGGAGGAGTGAGACCCCTTGCTCCTCTGCCAGCCAGGTCCCTGAGCCCTGATGGCTGCTGTTCCCTCAATAGGCCCCACGGATGGGCACCTTCATGGGTGTCTACCTGCCCTGCCTCCAGAACATCTTTGGGGTCATCCTCTTCCTGCGCCTCACCTGGGTGGTGGGGATCGCTGGCATCATGGAGTCGTTCTGCATGGTCTTCCTCTGCTGCTCCTGTGTGAGTTTTGGAGCCAGATGAGTCTCCACTGGCCTTGCCCGGGGTTTGGGGGTCACCAGTCTGGGTGGCTGGACCGCGGAGAGGTGCACTAGCTGCCAGCACACCATGCCTTGCTCTGCTCCTGCCCCAGCTTCTGCCCCTGTCCTAGCTCCTGTCCCACTTAGAGCAAAGAGAAGCCTTCAGCTTCCCAGAGGAATCAGCAGTGGAATGGTGCTCAAATGGTGACCCAGATCATGGTTGCCATGTAGGGGAATGTGCTGGGGGTCCCCTGCTCTGGCACCACCTCTTGCTGCAGTGAGCCATCCCACCAGGGCAGTCACCCCAGGGGGGGCTGGCCTTGGGCAGCATCCTGAGCAGTCCAGGGCCCCCTACAGCTTTGTCAGCCCCTAAAAGGGGCTCAGCCCCCTCAGCTGCACTGCCAGCCAAGAGCCCTGCCAGCTCATTCACCTATACATCTATCCTTCCATCCTGCCTGGGCATCCCTGCCCTTGCACATCTCAGCATGGCCCCAGGGAGCCCCATGTCCCAGCATGGCCCCAGCTCTCCCTTCGTCTCCCCTGTCCTTCTGCCCAGCTCTGCCGGGTGCCCACACTGTGTTTCTTCCCGCAGACGATGCTGACGGCCATTTCCATGAGCGCGATCGCCACCAACGGTGTGGTGCCAGGTAGAGCCAAGCCCGTATCCACGTGTGTGCCGCGTGTTCGGGCAGCTGGTCCCTGCTGGGTGGGGTGCCTGCAGGGGCTTTTCCCAGAGAGCATCTCCCGGGGCCGCCAGCCACTCCCCAGCCTTCTGCCACCAGCCCGCGCGGGATCCCCGGGCCCGGGGGAGCGCAGTTCTGGAGCCGCCACCCGTCCCCAGAGCCGCGAGGTGCAGATGGCAGCGAGAGCCGCCAGCCGCGGCTCCTCCCTCCGCCAGACTGGCGAGGCCGCGGGGAGCCGGGAGACACACGGCAGGAGGATGGGAGCAGGGCGCGCTGGGTGCCACGGGCTGGGTGGTGGGGTGGCCTCTCCCACCGCCGGACACAGGGATGTTGCCGTGAGTGGGCTCTGCCCCCCAGGCTGCACCAGGGCGAATGCCCTGTCTGCCTCCCCCAGAACACGCCAGCCCTGCAGAGCCCTGGGGAGCTGTGAGCTGCGCCAGGCTGGGCACGGCACTGACAGCCCAACACGGGGTGTAATTAAAGCTATTTATCATCCTGCTGCCGCAGTGGGACCATCGATCCCGGCAGCCCAGCTTTAAGGGCTCCTCTGGGAGGATGGAGAAGGGCATGGCCCAGGTCCCTGGGGCTCCAGCTCCTGTCTGGTGTCCAGGGAACACCTGTTCCCATGGCCATTGCACCTGGCTGCTGGGCTCCTGGGGAATGAATCTGTTAGTGTGGTCACTCCCACTGCCCTGGGGCCCTGGGGACTGCATCTTGCTCAGTGCTGGAGTGCAGCCCAGGGTTGCCCTGCCTCCAGCCTGCCCTCTGGGATACTGGCAGGGCTGAGGGTGTCACTGGGGTCTGGCTGGGACTCACTTTTGCTCTCTCTGGCAGCGGGTGGCTCCTACTACATGATCTCACGCTCCCTGGGACCTGAGTTTGGTGGGGCTGTGGGGCTCTGTTTCTACCTGGGCACCACCTTTGCCGGTGCCATGTACATCCTGGGCACCATCGAAATCCTCCTGGTAAGTGCCTGACTTTTGCCTCGTGCAGTGCCAAGGGCTCAGCCCCTGACAGGGCAACTGTACCCTTGCCTGCCCATGCTGCCGATGCCTCATGGCCTGTCAGGAGGCAGAGGCTTTGCAGGGGCCTGAGGGACCATTCCCTGGGGTCCCCTCTGCTGGCTGTTACCCAGGCAGTGATGCAATGACTCTTTTCCAGGCCTACATCTTCCCGGCCATGGCCATCTTCAAGGCAGAGGATGCCAGTGGGGAGGCGGCCGCGATGCTCAACAACATGCGTGTGTACGGCACCTGCGTGCTGACCTGCATGGCCACCGTCGTGTTCGTGGGTGTCAAATATGTCAACAAGTTTGCCCTGGTCTTCCTGGGCTGTGTCATCCTCTCCATCCTCGCCATCTATGCCGGTGTCATCAAATCGGCCTTCGACCCACCAAGCTTCCCGTGAGTACGGGGTCCCACAGGGCTGCAGCGGGGCTGGGGCACGCAGGCGCACAGCTGAGTACCTGTGTCCCCCCAGGATCTGCCTCCTGGGCAACAGGACCCTCTCACGCCACGGCTTTGACCTCTGCACCAAGATGGTGGTGGAGGGGAATGAGACAGTTGGCTCCAAGCTCTGGGAGCTTTTCTGCACCTCCCGCTTCCTCAACGCCACCTGCGACGAGTACTTCACCATGAACAATGTCACCGAGATCGAGGGCATCCCCGGCGCTGCCAGCGGCCTCATCCAAGGTGAGCACAACATGCGGACAGAGGTGTGAGGGCATGGGGATGGAAGCATGGAGAAAGAAGTGCAGGGGAGTTGTGGGTGGGGCAGTGGCTGTGCCTGCTGGGCACCTCTGCCAGCAGGGCTGGAGGAGGGGTGCTGCAGGGGGCTGTCATGAGGGCGGCCCCTCGGCCGTGCCAGGTGTTGTGGGGGAAAACAGTGCTGGGTCCAGGTGAGAGGGCCTGTGGGTGATCCCTGCTGAGGGCTGCTCTGCTGTGCCCACGCTGTGCCAGGCAGTGGGACAGACTGCACTGGGTGACAGAGCAGGGTGCTGCAGCCACCCTCACAGTCTGTGTCAGCCAGCGGCGTGGCTCAGAATGATGCCCAAAGGCTAGGGAGGAATAAATCCTCCCTCTGCTTCCTCTTGGCCTTTGGAAAGACTGATATTGATCTGAGGTTTTGTGAGAAGTGATCGCCCCTCGAGGCCACTTTGCTGCTGGTGCGGCCACAGCTGTGCTGGGAGAGTGGCCAGGGCCACAGAGAGATGCATGAATTTGCTGGGAGGAGCCAAGGAGACACTTATGACCTGTTTTTCTGGAGATTCTGATACATCTGCCAGGTGCTCACACTCAGCAGTGGGTGGCAGAGGCTGATGCTCCATGCCACGTTCAGAGGGAATCTGCAGACCTCCATGCCGGAGCAGTTGTCAGGATTCAGGAGACCAGCAGAGCCATGAGCAGGATCAGTCCTTCCTGATGGCTGTGGGGCTGTCCCAGCCATCCTGCCGTGGTGGCTGTGTGGACACTGGCACGGGAGCTCAGACATGGCTAAGCACGTGGCACTCGGGGCTGCATCTGTGACCGTGGTTAGTGGAGGGCAGTTGCTGGGTGTCCGGGAGCCTCCTGGTGGTGTCCCACTCTGAGATCTTGTGAGGCAGATAAGGAGTTCCTGGCTGCTGGGTGGAACCTGCTCCCACTGGCAACGGTGCTGCCAGGGAGGTGGTGCAGACCCCCACCCACCTGGCTGGTCTCTGTCAGGGCAGCAGGCAGCAAACACTCCTGCACCGAGGGCATTGGGACAGAGCCAGGACCCTGCTCTGGAGTGGCTAGTGGCGATGATGACCGGGCCAGCAGCATCTTGAGACTGGTGGCACAGTGTGGCCCCAGCAGAGGTGGCGGGGGCTTGCTGTGCCCCAGGTGAGAGGTCTTCCTGTGGGGAGAAATAGGCATTTTTGGGAGAATGAGATAGGCGGGATCAATAGGGGTTGCCAGCCCCATCTGTCTCCCATGAGCAGCCAGGAAGGGTTTCAGTGCTGGGGGCTGAAAGCTGGTCCCTGTGGACCCCTCCCTCCCTCTCAGCAGCCCCCCGGCAGTGACGTGCCAAGGGTGGTTGCCTCTGCCCACCCTGCCTGGTGCTGGCTGCTCTCCACTGCTCCAGTTTCTCCCGCGATCTGTGGCCAAGGCAGCACACGGAGGGACACTAAGCCTGTTACATCAGCCCTGTGCTCGTAATCCCATCAAAAACATTATCAAGTTACTTTGACACGATCCACTTCCCTTAAACCTGTGTTGATCAGCATTAATTATATTACCCTCTTAATTATTTGCTACTGCAATCCCATGTCAGCTGCTCCAGTATCTTGTGGGGACGCTGCCAGTGGCAGCACAGACCTGCTCTGCTTGCCCACCTGTGCTGCCAGGCCTGTCCTTCACCCTCTGGATGCCTGTGGCCCCGGCTGCGGGCCGTGCCGGCTGCTCAGTGAGGCCGGGGAGTGGGAGGCAGCACCAGACAGCACCCTGCTCCATCCCTGTGGGGTAGGGATGCTGTGCTGGGTGTGGGGGTTTGTGGGCATCTCATGCTGGCAGCACTGCCTGACATCCTGCCTCCTCACAGAGAACCTCTGGAGCTCGTACCTGACAAAGGGCGTGATCGTGGAGAAGCGGGGACTGCCCTCAGTGAGCCCTCCCGACATCCCAGTGGACATGGACCAGCCCTACGTTTTCAGTGACATGACGTCCTACTTCACCCTGCTCGTTGGCATCTACTTCCCCTCAGTCACAGGTGGGAACCACCGCCGGCCCCGCTCGGTGCCGCGGGCACACAGGCCACGTGCCGCCGGGCGTGCTCCGCGGAGCCCCACGTGTGCCACCCCCGCGGTGGGTGCGGCGGTGGCGGCGGTGACAGCGGCGTCGCGGGGGCGGATGGTCGCCATCGCCTCCCACGCAGTCGCCCGCGCTCCAGATCTGACGGTGCCGCCCGGTGCGCGCTGACGTCCCGTCGCTCCGGTATTTTTAGCTCTCCGGGGGCGGAGGAGCCCCCCCGCCCCAGTCCCGCTGCGGAGCCGAGCGGGGCGCAGCCTCTGGGGCTCCCCTGCAGCTCCGCCGGGGCCAGGGCCGGCGGGACCCCTCCGGGATGCCTCGGCCATGGCGAGCGCTGGAGGGTCCGGCGCTGCGGGGTCCCCGGCAGCCGCTCAGCCTCTGCTGCCCTCCCTTCTTCCCACTCGCTGCCCATTCACCGGCAGGTGCAGGTTTCTGCAGGGCGCCTGTTCCCCGGTGTCGCAGGCTGTGGGGTCCTGTCCTGGCTGCTGCTGCGGCCGGAGCACGGGTCATCCCCCGGGCTGTCTTGGACCTGCAGGTACAGCCGTGTCCCTGCGTGACCTCCTGCCCTCCCAGAGCAGTGTCGGGGCCGGACCCTGTCCCTGTCCCTGCGGCAGCCACCGTCCCTGCTTGAGCTAATTAAGGGCTAATGAGACAAGGCACTTGAGAGCTTTTGAGCCTAATCCTTGAGTGGCCTCAGACTGCGGTTTGGGGTAGGGGGGGAAGTGCTGGGGCTATGAGAAGAGCAGGCTGGGGCCCCAAGGTTCAGCAGTGCCTTCTCCACCGCCCGTTGTGTCTGCTCCCCATCCTGGCACACACCGAGCCGTGCCCTACTGTGCCCAGGGTGGTGCCTGGTATGAGATGTGCTACCATCTGGGACAGGTATGGGTTGTAGCTTTGCTGCCCCTGACACTGTCCCCTCTTTCCCTAGGCATCATGGCTGGCTCCAACCGCTCTGGAGACCTGCGGGACGCCCAGAAGTCCATCCCCACGGGCACCATCCTGGCCATTGCCACCACCTCTGCAGTCTGTATCCTTTAGGGCTTGCCCGAGCCTAAACTATGGGGCTGAGGGTGGATGGGCTCTGTCTGCAAAACTGTTCTGCTCGGGTGCTCCGCTGGGCAGGGACAGGGCGCCGGCACACCCCAGGCTGGGCAGGCAGGACTCTTTATCCCCCTGTCTCTCCTTGACCACCTGGCAGATATCAGCTCTGTCGTCCTCTTTGGAGCATGCATCGAGGGGGTCGTCCTGCGCGACAAGTGAGTGTCCCAGGGCCATGGGGGGCATGGGGAGAGTCTGGCAACCCCTTGGAACAGGCTGGGGTAGGGGCAGCCCCAGGAGTAGGCAGGGGTGTGGGGAAGGCTGCAACCAGGACATACTGGGCAGATGTGGTGGCACTGGAGGGTTTGTGGGTGTAATGGGATGGGGGGGCTCGAGGTTGTAACAGGCACTGGAGGCTTGTGTGCACCCTGACCCTCCACGTTTTGCTGCATTCCTCCTGCCCTGGGGCTGCAGGCAGCCACTTGTTTGTCAACAGGCAGGGCTGCCTGCGCTCCTGCCTATCTGGGGCAGCCCTGCTCACCGCACGCGGCAGGTGACACTTCTGGGTCGCCAGCACCAACACAAACAGGATCCAACTGCATGCATCATCATTGCCCACCCCCGGCACAGGGACGGGGAGTCCTGTCCCACACCTCCCCTTGTCCTTGGCCACACTTATGGGTACATGGATGAGGACAGACCCCTGGCAATCTCTGACCCCACTCCCTTGCTTGCCCCTTGTGGGGGTGGGCCCTTCCCCTGTCATGTCACATCCTCCCAAGGTGATATCGTTGTGGGGGGCTGGTTTGTGCCACTGTGGTACTGGTGCTTTCGGGGCTCAGTCATGGGACAAAACTGCAGGTGATGCTGATGTCCTGCAGGTTTGGTGAGGCCGTCAATGGGAACCTGGTGGTTGGCACCCTGGCGTGGCCCTCCCCATGGGTCATTGTCATCGGCTCCTTCTTCTCCACCTGTGGGGCTGGGCTGCAGAGCCTCACCGGAGCCCCCCGCCTCCTGCAAGCCATCTCCAGGGATGGGATCGTGCCCTTCCTCAGGGTAGGTGTCCCCCCTGTCCGGTGCTGCCCCTCCTGAGTGCCCGCTGTGGCCGCGGTTCCACCAGCACGAGGGACCGGTGGGCAGCCAAACTGCCTCCTCCCGGTACCGCCGCTGCCGGAGCAGCCCCGCTTCCCTGCCTTCATCCCGCCGGCACCGGCGCGGCGGTGGGCGGTCGTGGTGGCTCTGGCTGTGGTATCGGTGGGAAGAGAGTGTCGGGAAAGGTCAGGATCCCCTCCCCCCCGCTGCTATGCCGCTTCATATTTTATCTGCTCTCTGAAGACGCGTTCCCACAACCTCATCTCTCCAAATCCAACCCGACAGCTCCCCCCAGGGAAGAGCGGGCTAATTTTATCCTCCCTCCTCCCTGCCAGCCCCAGCCCGAGCTCTCGCTTGCGCCGCCCGCACCCTCTAATGCGTCCGGACATGCGCCCCCGGCCCCCTCCCCGGCCCCCCTCCGTCCCCACAGCCGCAGGAGGGGCCACTCTCCCCCGGCAGCGTGTCCGTCCCAGGCACAGGGTGCCCGATGCTGCTCTGGCTGCGGCCAGGCTGTGAGCTGGGGCTCGTCCCTGGTGGGGGTACAGAGGTAGCTGCACTGGGTGTGGGGAGAGCCACTCGATCTGCCGGGAACGGGACTGTGCTGTCAGCAAGAGCCAGTCCCGCCAGCCCTGGGACTGCTGCCCTGGCAGGATCCAACTTGGGACATGTGCCAGCTAGTGGCACCCAGTGCTCCTAATCCCTGCTCCCACCAGGACTGCGTATATGGGAGGGTCCAGTCTCATCGGGCTGCACTGAGGACCCTTGCCCAGGGCTGCAGGGCACCACAGAGCCCTGACACACCCCTCTCCTCCCACTTCCAGGTCTTCGGCCACGGCAAAGCCAATGGGGAGCCGACATGGGCCCTGCTGCTCACAGCCTGCATCTGCGAGATCGGGATCCTGATCGCCTCCCTGGACGAGGTGGCTCCCATCCTCTCCATGTAGGCAGCGTGCTGTCCACCCGCACCTTCACAAGCAGCGGGTGGCGCGTGGGGGTCTCTGCTCCTCAGGGTGGGGGGATGCACCTGCTGCCCTGGCACCTGCCTGGGAAGAGGGGGGCCCTGCGTGGACTCTGGGTTCCCGTCTTGGCCAGCGTTGCAACTTGGTTGCTCTGTAGCACTGCTCCCCTGTCTGTCAGCAGGGCCCTCTCCAGCATTGGCCACCCCGGGGCCAGTAGGTGTGGAGACACCAGTCCCTCACAGTGCGCCCACTCAGCCCCATACTCTCTCCTGCAGGTTCTTCCTCATGTGCTACATGTTCGTCAACCTGGCGTGTGCGGTGCAGACGCTGCTGCGGACGCCCAACTGGAGGCCTCGATTCCGCTACTACCACTGGTGAGCTGGGGTGGGATGGGGCGGGACAGGGACCCCCCAGGACACCACGGGGTGGGGACCCCAGGGCATGCTGACAGCACCGTGCTTTCCGCAGGACCCTGTCCTTCCTGGGCATGAGTCTCTGCCTGGCGCTGATGTTCATCTGCTCCTGGTACTACGCACTGGTGGCCATGCTGATCGCCGGCCTCATTTACAAATACATCGAGTACCGCGGGTAAGGGAGGCCACGGCGCTGCAGGTCCTGACCAGCCCCCCAAGGCCACATGGCCCCTGAGTGTGGCTGCTCAGCTTCCCTGGGCTGCTTGTCCCAGGATGCTCCAGGGTGCCAGTGTGGTGCTCCATGGCCAGAGCCCTGGGCATCCCTTATGTGCTTCTGGTTTCTGCAGGGCAGAGAAGGAGTGGGGCGATGGGATCCGGGGCCTGTCCCTGAGCGCAGCCCGCTACGCCCTGCTGCGGCTGGAGGAAGGGCCCCCGCACACCAAGAACTGGAGGTGAGGCTGGGCAGGGGGATGGGGATCTGAGGGTGCTGGGCAGGGACCAGCTGGGTGCAGGCACTGATTGCAGGACCCTCCTTCCAGGCCGCAGCTGCTGGTGCTGGTCCGCGGGGATCAGGAGCAGAATGTGGTGCACCCGCAGCTCCTGTCCTTCACGTCGCAGCTCAAGGCTGGGAAGGGCCTCACTATCGTGGCCTCTGTGTTAGAAGGGACCTTCCTGGACAACCATCCGCAGGCGCAGAGGGCAGAGGAGGTGAGAGCTGCCCACACCGGGATGGGCTGTGCCAGGAGCAGGTGCCCATGGTCCCCAGCGCTGTTTGTGCCCCATGGCCAAGACCTGTAGTCCAGGATGGCCTGGAGAGCTTTGGTGCAACACTGGACAGAGCCTGGGGACTCTATGCTTCACTGGTGCTCAGAACAGGGACCTCCGGACCCCTCTCCCCCTCCAAGACACCAGAAATCCTGGCACTAGCCAAGCATTGGTCCCAGTCTTGGCCAGCTGCTGCAGGGCTTGGCACAGCATGGCACGGCACAGCACGGCAGGGTGCCCAGCCAGGGGCTGCTGTGCTGCTAGGCTAAGCAGACCCCACAGCCTCAACCCTCCCCATGGTCTCTGTGGCCCTGGTGCCAAGCAGGGTGGGAGACAGGAGCCTTTCCCCGCCAGAGTGAGAGAGTTCCCCACCCCCCGCACCCGCCGGGCGACACATTAATGAGATTAAGCCCTCGGAAGCAAACAGTTTCTCTCCCATGCAGGCATGTTATAATTTCTCTGAGTAAATAACTCTAATTGCTGCTCTGCTGCCCGTCAGAGCCCTGGCACAAGGACACCCTCCGCTCTGCACGGTGCAGAGCCGTGTGCCAGCTCCGAGCACCGCTGGGCATCACCCCCCTGGCCTGGAGCCACTGGCCTGCCGTGGGGCACGGAGACCCAGGCATCCTGCAGAGACCTACACCCCACATTCTGTGTCCTGTACCCCACAGTCTGTACGCTGTACCACGCACCCTACACCCTGCACCTCATCTGGCCAGGGTTGGGCCACTGCTGGGGCTGGTGGCTGCTGTGCCTGTGACCCATGTCTGTGTCATGGGCCCTGGGACCTCTGACTTCCCTCTTCCTTGCAGTCCATCCGGCGCCTGATGGAAGCGGAGAAGGTGAAGGGCTTTTGCCAGGTGGTGATCTCCTCCAACCTGCGGGATGGCATGTCCCACCTCATCCAGTCCAGTGGGCTGGGGGGGCTGCAGCACAACACAGTGCTGGTGGGCTGGCCCCGCAGCTGGCGCCAGAAGGAGGACCACCAGACCTGGAGGAACTTCATTGGTAGGCACCATGGAGGGTGGGCACTGCCAGGCTCGGGGGCTGAAAGCTGCCCTGGCTGACGTGGCCCTTCCCCTCCCAGAGTTGGTGCGAGAGACCACAGCTGGGCACCTGGCCTTGCTGGTGGCCAAGAATGTTGCCATGTTCCCGGGCAACCAGGAGCGGTTCTCAGAGGGCCACATTGACGTCTGGTGGATTGTCCACGATGGAGGGATGCTGATGCTGCTGCCCTTCCTCCTGCGGCAGCACAAGGTAGGCTGGACCCTGCAGTGTGGGGCTGGGGCTGGGGCCGCCCCTGTCTAGTTGTGCCCAAACCTCCTCCCTGCCTTGCAGGTCTGGCGTAAGTGCAAGATGCGCATCTTCACGGTGGCACAGATGGATGACAACAGCATCCAGATGAAGAAGGACCTGACCACGTTCCTGTACCACCTGCGCATCACCGCAGAGGTGGAGGTGGTGGAGATGGTGAGTACTGGGACGGGGCACGTGCTGCAGTCAGGGATGCTGTGCGCAGGAGAACCAGACAGACCCTGACATGGAGGGACACAGCACCATGGGGGGACACAGCATGGGCCGTGCTGGGAGAAGTTGGTACAGCTTACCCTGCCTCACCTTTCTCCTGTTCCCCCCACAGCATGAGAGCGACATCTCTGCCTACACCTATGAGAAGACACTGGTGATGGAGCAGCGTTCCCAGATCCTCAAACAAATGCACCTCACCAAGAATGAGCGGGAGCGGGAGGTGAGGCTGCAGGACAGGCTGGGCAGGCTCTGACCCCTGTGGTGGCTCTGATGCCAAACAAGCTGCCCCATAGCTCTGTGCACTTGTCCTGTTGGGGAGCTGGGCTTCAGGCTGGGCTCTGCCCAGCCAAACCCTCTTGTGTCCACTCCCCTGGCTGACCCCATTCTGCACAGATCCAGAGCATCACGGATGAGTCCCGTGGCTCCATCCGGCGCAAGAACCCGGCCAACACGCGCCTGCGCCTGAACGTCCCCGAGGAACAGGCTGGCGATGGCGAGGAGAAGCCAGAGGAGGAGGTGAGGGGCTGTTCTGAGACAGGGTCAGGCAGGCAGCTGGCCCCAGCCCCTGCCCACCATTCCCCTCTCCTCTCTGCAGGTCCAGCTAATCCACGACAAGAATGCCACCACCTTCTCCAGCAGCTCCCAGTCCCCTGGTGATGAGGTGGAGGCAGCCCCTGAGAAGGTGCATCTCACCTGGACCAAGGAGAAGTCCGTCGCTGAGAAGAACAAGAGCAAGAGCCCTGTCAGCCCTGAGGGCATCAAGGACTTCTTCAACATGAAGCCGTACGGCCCCCCCATGCTGTCACCTTGTCCCACTCATGTCCTGTGTCCCTGGCTGTACAGAGGGGTCCCCCAGCCAGGCGGGTGCAGGCAGGGCCTCGGCAACACCAGCTCAATCCTTGCCCTGAGGAGTGGTCAGGCAGCCCGGGTGCTCTGAGTGCACCCCTGCAGAGGGGCTGGGAGAGAGATGGGGAGGGTTCCCTGTGCAGAACTGTGCCAGCATAGGATGGGGTGCTTGGGCTGTGTGTGCTGCAGGGAGTGGGGTGCACACGTGGTATTCACTACTTGTCTCTCTCTCCCTCTCCCTCTCTCTCTCTCTCTCTTTCCGACCCCATCATGCTCCTGGCAGGGAGTGGGAGAACCTGTAAGTCTGGGTTTGGCTGGGTGCCGGGGCTGGGGCAGAGGGAGCTGGGTTGTGCTCATGGGACAGCATGATGGGAGCCATCGGGGTTGCCCCCATGCAGGAGGGCGGCTCAGTGAGCCGTGACAGCTGCAGTGCCAGACGGTTCACCCGGGCAGCGCGTGGGGACTGTGGCCAGCCCCGTGCACTGCCCGCACCGCACGCTCTTCATCTGCCCTGTTACACTGCCAGCAGCTCCCTGTGAGCCTGGGCTCAGGCACTCCACGGTGACACTCTTGCCGTCTGCTCCTGATCGCTCCCACGCGGCTCGGCCCCGAGCAGCCGCGGTGTTGCCCCTGTCCGTGGGCACCACGCGTGGCCCTGCGGCTCATGGCCACCAGTGCGGGCACAGAGGCGCCAGTGCTGTGCCCAGCAAAGTTAGCTGCAGCCCAGGCTTTTGCTGCAGCTCAGCCTGGATTGCTCTAGGGCAGGAAGCCAGCCTGCCCGGTGGCCCCTTGGGGACGGAGACTGGCTGTGCCCATCCCATGTCCACACGTGCTGTTGCCCACAGGAACCAGTCCAATGTGCGGAGGATGCACACGGCCGTGAAGCTCAATGAGGTGATTGTGAAGAAGTCCCAGGACGCCAAGCTGGTCCTGCTGAACATGCCAGGACCTCCCCGTAACCGGAAGGGGGATGAGAACTGTATCCTTCCTGTGGGGCCAGTCACCAAGACCCCTCTCTGCAGGAGGGACAACAGTCCATGTCTTCCCCAAAGCTGGTGGGTCCTTTAGGCAAGTGCCAAGAGGCACACGTATAGTTCCTAAGCTTGGACTTCCCCTTACCTCCTGCTCCTGGCTGGGTCCAACAGCTGTTGTTGGCACCAGCCTGCCCCTCTGACACGTGATGGGTGGTGAGGCCCCCTGTACCCACGAGTGCAACGACACATGGCAGGGGCCCGGGCAGAGATCTGTGGGACTCTGCTGTCTGCTGGCTCAGCCACTGTCCCCATCACACAGCACCAGCACAGGTGGGCTCCCCTGGCCCCTTGGTTGGGACTGATCCCACCAGCTCCCGGCTCTGGTATAGCAGTGTCAGTGCTGTGGGCTCAGCTGGGGCTGGGCAGGGATGGCGCAGGACTGTTCCCGTGTTCCAGTGTGGAGTTTGTCCTCCTTGACAGCTGTGCAGACATGGAATTCCTGGAGGTGCTGACGGAGCATCTGGACCGAGTGCTCCTGGTGCGTGGTGGGGGCCGGGAGGTCATCACCATCTACTCCTGAAAGACGGCGCGCGAGAGGTTTGTCTGCACACTGAGAGCCCCGCCACCCCTTTGCACCGTGCTCCCGGAGGGGAGGAGGGAAGGCCGGATGGCAGCCGGTGCGCAGAACCTTCACCTGGCTTTGGCCGTGCCCCTGATCTCTCCATTCGAACTGCAGCACCAGATCTTCCGGGAGCATCCAGCACCAGAGCAACTGTTCCTCATTGCAACACCACAGCACTGCTGTCCTTGTTTATATATAAATATATACAGTGAACCGCGGACTGAGCACCAGAGCCCGGCGCTGCCGCCACCGCCCGCCCCGGCAGGGCCAGCCCCCGCCGCCAGCCCCAGCACTGCCGCTGCAGCTCCTTGCCGGGCGGGAGGGCCGCTGTGCCGACCTTGGCCCCACCGTGCTGCTACTCCTGCACAGAGCTCGGCTGGATGCGCCTGTGCTCTGTGCCCGCCGCCTGCGCCGTGCCTCCCTGCGAGGCGCTGGGAGAAGAGAGAGGCCACCATCATGTTCCCCTCGCCGGACGCTCCTCTCCCCACCTCCAGCAGCGCCCGGGGCTGCCTCCCACGGCGCTGCACCCCTGCTGCCCCTCACCACCGTGGGCCTGGACAGCCCCACCTCGCCGCTGCCTCGGCACTGTCGTCTCTGGAGGCCGTGGGCTGAGCTTGTGGAGATGCAGCACGATGGTTTGGAGGGGGCAGAGGGCGGGGGGCGGCTGCGAGGGGTCAGGTGCTGGAGCGCAGCAAGGTCGTGAGAGCGGGAGCCCTGGCCTGGGGTGGCTTAGGGTGCTCCCTGTCCCCCCCCCGCGCTCTCCAGGCTCTCTCTTCCCTGATGCTCTCCAGGTGCTCGCGCAGCAGTCGCGCTGTGGAGCTGCGGTGTCGGGAGCCGCACAGAGGCCCTGCCATGTGCAGCGTGAGCCGGGGCTCTCTTTGGCGGCTGGAGCCGCGTGGGTGCTGCGGACCCCCGAGGCACCAGTGCCTTCTCGTGGCCTGGCACAGGGGCATCCCGGACCCCCACCCCTCTCCCCCACCGCATTGCACTGGGGGCTCTCGGGGCCCAGCACCAGCCAGCCCGGCTAGCCCCAGCACCTGCATATGTGTCGGTCCCCCCCGTGCCCCGCTGCACTCCCTGCTGCTCCCCAGGGCTTCGCTGCTAACCCAGCCCTGGCCCCGGCCCCGGGCAGTCGCAGATGCTGCCAGGGGCTGTAGGACAGTCTGGATCTGTGTGTATTTTTAACATATGCAAAGGCTGTTTGCTGATCTGACCAGCAAGACCTCGCAGTGAGGTGGGGGCTGTAGGGGTCCCACCGCTCCCCGGCATCACACTCCCTCCCCCGGCTGGCCAGGGCAGCCCAGGCACCAGCCACGCCACAGCCGTCAGCCCCCGCGCGCAGGCAGCAGAGCCCCCCGGGGCAGATCAAACACCTCTTATCTTTGGCAGCAGCTGCAGGGTCGCCCCCGCCGCCGTCCCCCCTCCAGCATCTCTCACAGAAGAGAAACTGAGGCGCTTTTAACAAATGTGAACGGTTCCAGGAACCACGCAGGAAGCGGTGCGAGGGCAGCAGGGTGCCGCTGGCGCCCGCCCCAGCCCCATGTACATAGTGTACATAATACAGTACGTGTATTTTTAAAGTGATCATATTTATGTTAATAGAACCAGATGAAGTCTATATATAGAGATCTATATCTATTCTGAGAGATGCAGGGCTCTGCTAGCACCAGGCCGCAGGGACGGGGAACTGAGCCGGGCTGCTCCTGCACAAACCAGGAGCCCATCCGTTGCACCGAGTGCTCCAAAGTGGTGGTGGAGGCTGCAGCCTTCCCCGGCCACCAGCAGCCCCTGGGAAAGGGCCAGGTCGCAGGTTTCATTCTCTTCTCAATTTAGCTTCTTAAGAGTTTTCAGGGAAAAGAAGTCACAGACTTTTCTGAACTTGTTTCACAGCAGATTTGAGCTTCCACTCAAAGTGCAGCCTGCTAAGAGTTGCCCTCTCCCGGCAGCACTGGCGGCTTTGTGCCAGCCTGGGCCCTGGGGCAGCACTTTGTCCCCGGCCAGAGCTGAGCCCCTGTGCTGCAGCACTCGTCCCCTCAGCCCCTCCAGACGGCTCCCAGTGCTGCCCTGCACTGCAGCAGGTGCAGAGGGAGCGGGTGCTGCTGCAGCATCCTCACGGGTGTCTGTCCAGGCAACAGCTGCCTGCTGCCTGGCATGGGCATCCCTGACTGATCCCAGCTCCCTGCCCACCCGTTCCCCTGCCAAACTTGGCTCCTGCCTCCCTGAGAACAGGAAATCCCCTCTGCATCGAACACTCCAGCCCCTACTCCCTCTGCAGAGCTCCTCTACTCCAGGTCCAAGCCAAAGCTATTTGGGGATGCTTGGATAAAAAGCAGTGGGTTTTTTGATGTTGGATTTTTTTTTTTTGCTTTAAGATACTACTTGGACACTCTCCTAGACCAAAACCAGGCCCCAGCTGCACATCTGTGCCTGCTCATACCTTGCTCCTACATTTCCATCACTCCCAAAGTGCCTCCCTTCTCTCCAGGAGCAGTCCCAGTCACAGCCAGACTTTCTGCCAGGGTGGTTCGGCTGCCTGCATGGCTGCAGGTCTGTGTCACAGACGCTGCTGTGGAAGCCGGTCCCATGGGCATGGGGAGTTCAGTGTTTACAGGGGGAGTGTCAGGCTGAGCTGAGACCTGGTTTCAGCACAGGAGCTCGGGGTTGACAAATGGTGCAGACACACAAGGCAGCACTCTCCAGTCCTGCTGCTGCCTCAGCAGCCTGTGAGCTATGGGAAGAGCAGGTAGGGGTCTGCAAGTGAAAAGTTCCTTTAGTTTTGGGAAGGGCAGCCCATGGGAACCAGGATTGGCCAGTGTCTAGCTGCTCTGTCCCTTGGAGCTGGCTCTATACCACCACACACAAGCTCACGTGCTGTTTGCAGCCTCCCAAAATTATTTGAGGCACTTCAGCAGCAGTGGGGGAGGCACAGCAGCCTGCCCACACCGCTCATGTGTTAGCACCGCGTTGTTGGGCCTCAAGCACTTGCCAGCTGCTCTGCCTCTTCACAAGATGCCGCTCGCTCCCTGCAGTCGCCCTCTAATTGCAGCTTGGCTGCTGCCCCGTGTGCCGCTGGGCCTGAGGCAGCGAGCACGGTCCCCTCCTGCCCTGGCACACGGCACAGGGCAGAGGGCAGAAGCAGGTGATGTGCCACAGACAGCACCCACCCTTGCAGCGTCTGGTGAGAGGCTCCTCCGGCGGCCGCAGGTACAGGGCAGCCAGGAATGACGTTTGCAGAGCAGCAGTGAGAGCAGCCAGGGCACACTTCTGACAGGTTTGCTTCATCCCCCCAGCATCACCAGTGGATCCCATTCCCCTCAGCATTACTTCCACCCTGACGGCAAGGCCATGGTCCCAGCTTCCCCAGGGAGCAGGAAGGCCAGTCCTTTCCATCACTACTGCCAAAAAAAGGCGCTCCCCTTCCCCATCCTCCAGCAAGAGCAGGGGTACAGCTCTGGACAGAATCAGGGCTGCTCCCACACCCCTGCCAGGCAGTTTGGCTGTGGCAAGACAGGAGCTGGTTTCCACAGCGTGTCCCCTCGCCATTGGCTGGAGAGGGCCAGTTTTAGCAGACAGCACTGCATGTTAGTTTACAAACCCAGCCCTGCACGTTTGGCCTCTGTGAGTGTTCAGTTTCCCCATGGAGCACCCTTCTGCCGCTCCACCGTGGTGAAGACAGTGTCCTCCTCTGGTAGACATGCAAGTTCCTCCTTGGCACATGCGCAGACACGGTCCGGTTTTTGTTCCAGACAGGAAGGTCTTGACCCCCCAGTTTGTTTTACAGGCAGGCTGCTGCTGGAGCAGCACTGAGCAGCACGACCCGCGGGAGGGTGGGCTGGACTGTGGCCACAGCAGGCGGGGAGTGTTCGGCCAGTGCACAGTGCTGGTGGTGTGTGCTCCAGTCCCTGCTGCGGGAGGGCCAAACAACCCTGGCCCCTGTGAGTGGCAGTGGGCAGCTCAGGTCACTGTGGAAGACAACTCAGGTCGCTGTGGTCACCACGCAGCACAGGCAGAGAGCCACAGGGCAGCAGGGATGGGAGGCACAGGCAGTGTCCAGCCTGGGCAGGTGCTGGTCCGTGGCTGGACGAGAGGAAGGACAAGAGACTGCACAAGGGCAAGAGTTGCACTAGAAGAGTCAAGACCCTCCTCTGTGTAGCAGGACTAAAAACTAGCAGAAAGACCAAAAGGTCTGAGACTTGCTGGTTACAACACTTTCTGTGCTACATGTGCAATATATTTGTTATGAATGTTATCACGAAGTCGGTTCATTCAATACTCTTTTAATCACTGTAGCTAGATGTTCTCTGTCCATTCAAGTGACTTTTATTCGAGTGCAATATTTCAATAGACATGTAGTGACCTAGAATGCTTTGTGTTTTAGAGAATCTGTGTGCAGAGCAATGCAATTAAGTTTAAAACCTTGTAAATAAAACAGGTTGCAAACCAAAAAAACCCCCTATTAGGCTTGCATTTAATTTCTGTGCGTGTTTCAGTGTTGTGCATTAGGCCGCCTTGGTGCAGACCCCGTGTTCTCTGTGCAGGTGTTCATGGAGGAGTGGCTCCTCGGCTGTTGAATGCTCCCTGTTACTGCTTTACTGCTTTACCTGTATTCATTTTTCTAGACTCCTGTCTGCACAAAATGCAATAAATGATTTTATTACACCCTTCACTACTTGCATGGGGACTTTTCACTTGCTTCCAGGTCTCCACAGCTATTTTGCACCACTTGCGTAACACGGAGCAAGGCCTGACAGGGTGCAGATTGCAGAGGAAGCAAAGCACAAGGAGAGAGAACAGCCTCTCTGAAGGGATACGGTTCCCACGTTTCACCTCACGAAGATTTCTGGTCACCCCAGCCAAGGTGCTGTACCCAGCTGCAGGGTTGTAGAGGTGGAGAAGGGGATCTAACGGGAGGACGGAGAGCACACAGACACACCGCTGTCCAGACTTGGGCTGTGTGGTGATGGCATGAAGTCATGGGATGCCAGTGCTGAAGGCACAGGGACTTGCAGCACTGACCCAGACCTGCCCCTTCCACCACTGGCTGCCGGGGGAGGTTTTGAATCCCTGACATCAGAGGTTTTGGATCCCTGCCACACCACATGCTGCTCCCTGCATGAGACCATCCCAGTCCTGTGCAAGAGTAAGTACCTGTGAGGTCCCTCAAACCAAGGGGTTACAAACTGAGAGAGCGCTGGCAGTGAGGTCTGCACACATTCTGCTCAGCATCCAGCGCAGAGCAACGTCCAGCGCAGCTTATTCGGGCAAGGAGAGGAACAGCACAGTGGAGTAACATATTCTGGGAAGTACTCAAGTATCAAAAAACCAACAAGTAATTTTTTCAGCCTTTTATTAGAAAGTAATGTCCTCTTGTTAACAGTACAGAGAGAAAAGAAATGCTACAACACAAACCACCTGGGACAAAGAAAATCCTCTGCTTCAGTCCACTGCTTCCTTAGTGTCTCTTGGTTCCCTGCAGGAAGCCCACAGACTCCAAGAAGGCCATGACAGGGATGGCCACACAGTTAAGCGATGTTTTGTGTTCTGGTATCAAAGTATGTTACTGGTTAAAAACACGGTGGAGAATCACTGCCTGATTTACCACTCCACTGTCCGCTGCAGCTACCAAAGTGTTGAAAAAATGTTTAAAATTATGGTATTGTATCTTGGCACTGCCTCTCCTCCTCAGATGGACAGAACACCCACTGACAGCAAGGAGAGGTCTGAGAGAGCAGCATTCCCACCCGATACCTGGCAACAGGTATTCCCAGGGAGAGCCAGCAGCACATCAGCATGGCTGCAGCTGAGCTACACTAACAACCGTGCCAAAGATTGTAAGAAAAGAAAATTTATACACCAAATTTACCAGATTGACCTTAACACTGATTACTTAGGGTAGGAAAATTGACAGACCATTTGAAAAGCTCTGCCTTGGCTGGAAGCTCCTGTGTTCAGCCCACAGCTGCCAGTCTCTGGGTGAGGTGAGGAGCACTGGTCTCCCTGCTGGGACAGGGCAGGCCAGCTGTGGACAGACCGCTGAGTCTTGGTGACTGAGCAGTGGTCAGGCATGTGCTTCATGATTTCAGCTGCCAGCACTATCACTGGACTTCCCAAATGGCTTATATGTCATTAAAAAAAGAAGGGGGAAAAAGAAAAAAAATCCAAAGAAAAATAGTGCTCATTCCACAGTGGTGGGTGTCCAAGGCTCATCAGTGTGCTGCTCTGTTCAGTCCCCTAATTCCTCAAAAACACAAATCCAAAAATACACCGAGACCAGTAAGCCCAGACTGCACCTCAACGGGAAGGCGCACCAGGTGCTGGGAGTGAGGAAAATGCAACAGGACTGATACTGCAGCAGCTTCTGGGATGGGACAAGACAACCAATGATCCAACATGGTTCAGCACATTGTGCCGTGGAGAAAATTGAGCATTCTGCTCCAAACATTGCTAACCAGATCAAGGAGAGGGAGGGCAGCGTCAGCAACCGTTGGCAGCAATGCTGCAGGGGTTACACTCTCGCCAGAGTGGAGAGGACATGCATGTCCAGGGCATCTGTCCCGGGTCAAGGAGGGGAGACTCCTTAAACAGCTATAAGTATGGAATGGCAAAGGGAAGGGGAATGGGCCCAATAGCTCAGCTCTAATAGTGTCGCTGGTAGGAACCCATTGGTTGCTGGGCTGAGGACCCCGCTCGCCCCTGGGCCACGGTTTGGCTCACTAGGTGGGAGAGTGCAGGACCACTCTGGATAAGGGTGTCCAAGGCTTTCTGTACACTGGGGTTGTCAAAGTTGATACCAGAAGACACTGGCCTTTGAGCGGGCACATTGCCAGGCGCAGGGAGACGGGCTTGGTGCTGACCGTAGAGCGGCTGAGGTTGTGGAGGAGCCCCAGGTCTTGGACCTGCGTTTCTCGAAGGGCCCGGGAGAGCAGGAAGCTGTGTGCTTGGAGTCTGCAATCTCTGCTGAGCCTGGTTTAAATTTCCAGCATTCATTTGTGCTGGCCGGGGCTGCCCGCCAGCCAGGTTAGCAAAGTTCTGGTTCG
Source organism: Atrichornis clamosus (assembly GCA_013400975.1). Taxonomy (NCBI): domain Eukaryota; kingdom Metazoa; phylum Chordata; class Aves; order Passeriformes; family Menuridae; genus Atrichornis; species Atrichornis clamosus. The sequence continues at coordinate 26,872 of WBMZ01014821.1, forward strand.
GAGTGCTGCCCGAAGCGCCCGCGGGGGCCGCGGGACTGCTGTTTGCCACGGCAGCTGCTGCTGCCGCTGCCGCCCCGCTGTTGAACAGACTGAGGATTTTTGCTTGAAGCTCCTGCTGAGGATTAGAAGAGGACACTGGAACAGAAGGAGTAGAGACCAGAGGCTGTGAGCCCTGATGAGCCTGAGAACTTGGAAGGCTGGACTGATTACCCAGTGATGATCCTGAAGGTGCCCCCAAAGGCTGTCTTGACATAGGTGCTGGGAAAGAAAAGAAAGATGGTTAAAGCTCTGCAAATACCCTTGAAGGGGCACCTAAAGAAAACTAGTGAAACAGTTACCAAAGACGCAGCATCAGTGAACAGCACAGCTGCACAGCTCTGGGAACTCAAACCACTCTGCAGAGTGTAGCAGCCCAACCAGTTATGGCAGTCCTGTTGTTGCCCTGAGAGAATCCAGTATAAAAGGCCTTCCACATGAAAACTCTGAATCCAGTCTCCAGACTTGCAAGGACACGTCCATCTCAGTAAAATGAGGTGCTGTGTGGGGATATTATGCTCCCAGACTCCTCTGCAATCCCAGGACTCCTTTCCTGTCCCAGCCCTGAGGGCCACAAACCACACAATAAACCCTGTCTGGGGCCGAGGGACTCACCCTGCAGAGATTCAGTGCTACCCCGCAGCAACCGTTCCTTCCGGTCTCTCAGGTAATTAATGACTTTATCCATCTCTTCAGCAGTCAGGTAGCGATTGTCTGCCAGCAGGTTCAAGAGAGTCTGGATCCCTGGAGGGTGACCTCCTCTGACACCCTCCTCCATGGGGGGTGGGCGCTCCCGCTCCTGCAGAACAGCTTCGTCTGCCATCTTGGCAGCCTGCCGGGCGATCTCCTCCCGCTCCTTCTCCCGGCACTCTGTTTTGTAGCGCTCATAATTCCTTGCCACCAGCACCATGGCATCAGTCTGGGGCATGTTGCGGTGTTCTGCACAAAGTAAGAAATGCTCTGAGTGACCTAAAGTGACTCTGACAGGGGTGCTGTTCCTCCCGCCCGCCACCACAGCCCAGTGAGCAGCAGGCACCACCCAAGGAGTGCTAGTGCAGACTTGGGAACTTCCCAGGCACACGGAAACAGTTACATTTCCAGAGCAAACAGAAGGCCCACGGCTATCGCCCAGCAAGGCCAGCCTTTCCTCCCACAGCTGAAGGCTCTAAGCAGATATCCCATCAGCCCAGAAACGTCTTTCTTGCCTCTCACCAGTAAAAAGGAGAGCAGCTCCCTCTATCTCTCACAAAAATCCTCAGTGCTCCTAGATGAGACAGTTGCAGTCATTTTACTGCTAAGCCCTTGGACAGATCCAAACCTTGCCCTCTGAAAGCTGTATGATTCCCAGAGGATAACAGCCATGGGAATACTTTTGTTTCCGTACTGGCAATGCCTTAGCATCGCGTGTGCACGTGCAGCTGGGGAGGGAACAGCACTGGCTCAGTGTCACATGGCTGCTCATGTTCATCACTCTGGGGCAACAAGCAGCAACCAAGTTCTTTTGTTGCAGGCAATTCCAGCGGTGGGTTTCCAGGTCATTGTTTCCACCTCCCAAAGCACACACACAAACATTCACCTGAACACAGATTTAAATAGGAAGATCAAAAGAGCCTTTACCTTCTAAAAGGTGCCCAAAGCTCTGGGCAGGGTCCTTTTTACACCTGCAGAACATTAAACCCTCCTAACAGGGAACTTGGGTTTATTTTAACATTAGGCTTTGCACAAGTTGTGAAAGAGTTCCCTGAAACAAACATGCAGGGAAAGGTGGCCACAACCAGTTGAAGTGAGCATATTTAATCTCTGGAATGAGCTGTAGATGAGCTAATGACTGGGGTTCCCATCAGATCCGATACACCAGCAGATCCAGTGCAGAAAAGAAGCTTTGGCCTCCTGCCAAAGGTTTAACAGGTGTTAAACCAAAGGAGTTAAGAGTTAAAACTAAGGGCAGTGGAAAGCCCAGTGACAGTGTGCATGAGCTGTGTTTCTGCAGTAGATGAGGAAACACATCTGAATCTGATGTTAAAAGAAACTGGACTTCTCCAGTCAGTGAGCACACACTAAGCATTGACTGTGCACTCAGACATTTCCTCTCCCACATCAACTCACAGAACATTACTTGGGAACACAGTAAGGGAGAAATAACCTTTGAAAGGTCAACTGTGGCCAAACCAGTCACCTGTGTGGACAGATTACATGGACAGGCCTATGATCAGAGCAAAGGCTGCTTTCCCAGATCACATTCCGACAAGGCATTTTTAATACCTGCACCCACCCTCATGCAACAACCAAGTCACACCCTGCAATGCAAAATGATGTGACAAGTGTAACAGTGAAAAAAAGGTGGAGCACGTACACCCAAACACTTTGTAGTTCTATCTTTTTATAACTCTTCCCAGTTTCATTATCAGATCTGTTTTTACCAAATCCTTATTAAATCACATTTGGTTTTAAAATATGTCCTGTAATTTGTCACATTCCTAACAGGCTCTCCCTGAGAGCAAAAGGTGGTAAACTGAGGTTGTGCTGGTATTATTCAGAGATCTCCCAGAGCAGTGCAGCCCTGGGGTCCATGATTTGCCCTCAGACATGAAGGCTGGCAGTGTTAGGAGCCAAGAACACAGCTGAGATTCCCTCTTGGCGGGAATTCAGCAATCCTTTTGACAAGGAGTAAACAGAGTATTACGGAAGCTTGTAAATAATGATATTCACATTTGCGACATGGTGTCAAGTCATTAATAACTACTTATATGACAGCAAGGATGAACTTCGTCCCGTGTGACTCTGCCTGAAGGAGAAGTTCAGAGTGACCACACAGTTTCCAGTCTACTGAGACCTCAGTACCTTGTGGGGTGCCAAACATGATGTTAACAGTGCAAGAACGGTGAACTTGATGCTGCTGGGTGATGACAATGGCAAAAGGAGAACCTCCTCTGCTCACATCGTCCAGGGCTTGTGTCAGTGACATCTCTGTGTTGAGGAAGATCAGGTCCACTACCATGCCCAGATCCCGCACCTTCCGCCCCACTGACTCTGCGTACTCCCTATTACAAAGCAAAGCCAGCAGTTTAACAAGTCAGTCACATACAGAAACAGAAACCTTGGCACCTGCACCCTCTCCACCATCTCAGATTCACGTTTCTGATTACTCGCCCAGCTTCATGACGTTTATCAGGACAGTTCTAAAGCAATCCCATTATAGTAATATAAAAGCCCTTATTCTGATCTGAATCGGTCATTTCAGTTTAACCAAAATAAATTACAAATCAAGCCTTAGCTTAGCTGAGAAATAGTGTTTGCAAAGGGATTTACATTATTACAAATTCATTTACACATAAATGTGTTTAAACTGAATTAATTAAGGGAAGAAATGTATGCCTGCAGAGGTCCAAGGGGTACAGAGCAGAGGAGCCAATCTACTGAACTCAGTTACAGCTGCTGTGTTCAGTATCTCAGCTGTTCACATTGCCTCATTCCTTATTGTCCTGCTCTCTTCTACCAGCTGCTTTCTGCTCTAACCCACTGTCAACACAGCATCTCTAGATCCACTGCTCCCGTATACTCTGCCCTACAGACTTCCCCTTCCAAGCACAAACCACAGTTCGCAAGGCTAAGCTTAAAACTCCCAAGGTTTTTTTTAAGCTTACTATACTCAGTACCAAACCTTCAACACTGACTGTGCATGCAGTCTGAGAAATTCAGTCTGCGCACACCCACACCTTGGGGAAGAGGGTCAATTTATTATCCTTGGATGCAAACACTGTAATGGTGACCAAAACTGTCCCCCCTTCAACTGTCTTTTTGAGAGTTTCCAAGTAAAATGACTGTATCTAAGGCATTCATGTGCTGTATTTCAGCAGGTCTATAGCAGGTGACATCAGTGCTTTGATACTCAAGAGTTATTAACATGCTCAAGGTCTTAAGGCCTGTAGCTGTCACAGATCAAAATTATTCTTAGGATATTAAGCTGATCTTCTGGCACAAAAAAATTCTCTTCGTATCAAGCACAGTAACTTGTGGTCTATCTTCCAAAGACTTTTAGCCATTTAGATCCCTTGGATAAATGATCTAAAATCTCCTCTCAAGATTTGTTCCAATAGGTAATCAGCTCCATCAGAAGTTTATTTCTAGTTTTACTGCTTCTCCTGTTCCCATTTCCTGCTGTTTGCTACCGGCAGATGAGGCAAGTGCCAGCTCTCTCCTTCTGCCCCACAGGTACAGCAAAGTTAAAGAAAAGCAACTCTTGTTCTTTTCTCTGAAGGACAAAGGAGACAGAGCTTTAACTTTGCCTCTGACAAACGTTTCCCTCAGACTCCAAGCCAGATCTATGATTTATTTACATATTTGCTATTCTTTGCTATGTAAGATACAGACATCAGACTGGTGCCATTGTTACAACCCCCTACTACTATGCCAGGTTCCCAACACAGTGCCTGCCCTGTGACCTCAGGAAGTGCTCAGACAGCCATATGGATCACCCTGGTTACTACCTACACCTGCTTTTGATACTGTCCACGATTGCCTTCAGCAGTGATTTCGTATTTCTTGCACATTGGACTAACAGCAGTGACTAGTGTTTGGCCTAGGAACCAACCTGACAGGAGCTGTAAATGAGCACCCCCAAATCCACCCTGATCCCTGCTCTGTACTGTCTGCTGGTTGGCACATATTCCTAAGATCCATATCCTGCTACCCAGGAATAACAGGCTACTACAACCTGTTGAAACAGTAGGCTGATATGGAGAGTAGGTAGAAAAGTACCAGGAGAAGGTATAGTGATAGATGACAAGGGGGAAACACAAGCGAAGCACAACATACAACATTTCCTCATCTCATCAACATATATTCCCTGAAGAAAAATGCAAACTGTAGCTTTCTGGGGACTCTAAAGCCACACTCCTCGAGAGCAACTCGTAAGACAAACAGCCTCAAGTTTAAATCCATTGTCTTCTACCATGCAATAATTAAACTGGTTATAAGTATTTTCTTACTTTGTCTGTTTATTCACCACTATCACAGAACAATCCACAGGTCTCTCTGAATCAAAACGTCTCTTGATTTCCTCATAGTACTGACGGTACAGCTCCTCCCGGCGCCGCTCCTCACGCTTCAGGCGGTCTGAATCGAGCCATAGGGACAGAACATGTGATGCCCTTCAGATCTGCTCAGAGGGGCACAGAACACCACAGCCTTGGCACTGTGGCACCCCTGCACCCTCCCACTGAAGTACAGGTACTCACCCTCTGGCTCCTTGTAGCGGTCGTAGTAGGAGTCATCCTTGCGCCGATAGTAGTCCTCGAGGCGCAGGTAACGGTCGTAAGCTTCGTCTCGTCTGAAACATTCAGAAGCAGCAAAGGGTTTCCTTCAGCACAATCTCAGGCAGTGACTTTGGCCAATGCATCACATGCAGACCTTCCCCAAGTTTCATTTCAGAGGTACCCACTCGCTCCCCACAGGACAAATCAGCATCCAACTACCACCAACCAGGGAGATTTCCTTGAACACCTGACACCCGTCAAACCAGCGCAGCCATTGTGGTAGAAATGCCATAAAAACATCATTTTGGCAAATAGGATCCCACGGAGCTTACCTGTACAAAGGGTCCCGAGGGTCTCTCATATCCCGTGGATCCCTCACATCTCGTGCATTTCTCATATCCCGCGGATCCCTGTATCGATCGTACAGTGGCTCCCGTGGGTCACGAAGATCCCTAACATCACGTGGATCCCTCAAGTCCCTTGGATCCCTGATATCATGTGGGTCTCGCAGGTCCCGTGGGTCCCTGTGGTCTCTGGCATCACGCATGTCTCTCGCTCGAATGTCTCGAGCGTCTCTGGCATCTCGCCCGTTCCTGCCATCCCTGCCATCTCTGGGGTCTCTCCGTGGGCTCCCCCGAAGAGGGGAGCGGTCGCGCCTGGTATCTCGGCCATCCCCGTAGGCATATTGCTCTCTGAGGAAAACACCAGGGAAATTCCATTAGCCTGCTAATGACATGAATATGGTTGCCCCTAGATCTCTTACCTGAGGTGCCAGTGACCCTTCGAAGCAGCTGAATCCTCCCTCCTTCCCCACAACAGCAAAAATTGACCAAAAATTGTATTTTTGAAGCAGTTTGGAGAAGGTTTTTAATTCTGATGTTCAGCACAGCTACACAAGACCCAGAAAGCTCCTTAATGGAGCATCACTAGGTGTGGAGCATCTGTGGATGAAGTGAACACGCACTTCAGAAACCACTATTTCAAGGCCTAAGTCCTCCAATGTCAGCCATAGATCATTTATCAAGCATGTTTTGCAAATTCTTTGAGAGAATTTAAGGTGATGTAGGCTAATACCCACAAATGTGCGATAGTCAAGAGTGTTCAAGGGATCCATTAAATTCACTCATCAATGACAGCAGAACACCTGAAATAATCTTACTGACATATGATTAAAAAAGGAGCAGCTTGGGACCAAAGACAGTGCAGGTTCCACGTTGTGGTTGGGTTTGTGCTGCTGACAGAAAGCAATGATAGCTATGGCCTTGTCCTGGAGTTGAGGAATACTTTCTGTAGAAAGCCAGTCTTGTGTTTACAATGCCCCAGGTTAAGAGGGTACTAAACGCAACCAGCACCACATCCTCAGCAGCCACAACAGGCTTCTCTCTTGGATCTGAATGATCCATCTCATTCAGACTTTGTGTTGCAGTCTTCAGAGGCAAAGAAGAATAATATTCCAGTCTTCACTTTTTCCCAAAGCAGAACCAATTTTTCCAGGTTGTATTCTGTTTTCCAGAAGAAACCATAACTTCACCGTAGTCAAAACCAAACATAAAAAGAAATTGGCAGAGGAACTACTGAGCTTCATGTTTGGACTGTTTTGTCCCCCAAATACTGACAACCATCAGGAAAAAACCCCCAGCTTTTTGAATCTTTTTATTTCCCATACTAGACACAACTTTTACAGTCCTCAAACTGCCTAATCTAGTTTATGAAAGATAAGCAGAACCTGAGTCCACTGCAGTGCAGTCACATTGTGATCACCTGGAGAGAAGGACGAGTCAGATGAGCCCAAGTTTGGTGTCAGGCAGAGCAGACAGGAATGAGATGGAAGAGCAGAGCCTGTGCATGGATTTTGGTGTCAGACACCCAGCTGTGCTGGGAACACACAGGAGTGCTGGCATTCTCTGTTTGCATGTCAGATACAAACCAGATTTTGTGACAAACCAGATCTGCCACTAAGAGCACACATAGCTTCCTCCTCTAGGCAACAGATCGTATTTGCAGACAAATGTAAAACTTCTTCAGCCTCTTGGACATACAAATCTGCTTTTTGTTTGTGATCTGCATTGAAACCACATCCTGTCAGAGACACATCATGGCCCCCTTCCCCCGAAACCTACAGTGAATGACAGAAGCTCCTGGGAAACTTCTGACTTGCTCTAATGGATATTGAGTAACTGATCTTTCTCTAGCTGTGAGACCATTTAGCAAAACAACCAGATGCAGGGGAATTGTTTGGCATATGACATTTATTCCAGCTGGAGTGGGGGTGACCAGAACAGGCCACATTCATTATCTGCAGAGACAAATATATCTGGAATGAGCAACGCACAACTGCGACAGAAGTAGAGACGTGGCACAGGTACTCTCGGCTCTGGTGCCCACATGGCTGCCCTGCTTGAGGGAGATGGCAGCAAAGAGGCACAGCACCTTCTGCTTCCACACTTCAGTCACTGTGGTCCAACTCCTGCACCATCAGCATCACCACCTGCATCTGCTTGGGATCAGTACCACTGGCCCAGCACCGCTGTGTGCGGTGCACCGTGGGGCTCTGTGGCAGTGGCAGCTGTTGTTCCCAGGCCACAGCACGGTCCAGAGTTCATCATCCACAGACATGCCCAGGACTTGATGACTGTGACCTTATCACCACCTGTGCCCACAGTGTTGCTTGGGACCTGGTGCTAATGACATGGTGTGGCCATGGTGTCTACAGGGCCAACTGGAATCCAGTGCCTTTCACAATGGCACTTTGCCTGCTGTCCAGTCCATGGCTCATGCACCTCCAGTGCTCCTTAGGGCCATGGCATAGGCACCTGCTCTTGCACACACGCAGGATGACAGAGGTTCCAATGCCCATGGCATCAGTGCCTGCTGCTTGTCCCTCTGCAGCGTGGTCTGAGGACCAACACTCATGGCACAGATGCCTGCCCCTCACCCCCGCAGTGCTGTGTGGTGCCGTCGGAGGCACCGAGGCCAAATACGTGCCATCAGCGCCTGCTGCTCACGTACTCTCAGGATCCTCGCAGCACCGAGCACACCTGATACTGCCAGGCCAAAGGCTTGCTGCATCTGTCTTGGGAATCCCAGCACTTCCTGGGCCTGACACCCACATGCTGGTCTCTGCAAGCACATTTGGCCCTGTGCAGGATAAGTGTAGCACATAAAAATCCAAGATGGTGCCAAGAACTGCAGATACTCATTCTCTGGGCTTTTTCTTTTGGTGTAGATGTCTTGCTAGTTGCACTTTTTCCTCATTTTTGATAATTGAACAAGTTAGTAAAGCACACCAGACACGTGGGACCTTGATTATCTTCAAGTCCAACAAGCACTGCTCCTTTGTATGGAAAGCTTTACAGCAGAGGCACACAGGGTGGATACCTTATACCAAACTACACCAGAGCATGTCTTTGTGTGCTCCCTAGTGGTGGTGTTGAAAGGAAACTGAAGTTGTCTTCCTGTGACCGGTCAGTCCATGTCTTCTCCCTTTGCCTGTGACTGCCCACATAGAAGAGGTGGAGCTGAAGGTGCTGTACCCACTGAGGGGGTGGGAAACCAGGAGAAGCTGGAGGGTACATGTCAGTAACTGCACAGAGGGGACTGGCTCCAGGCACTGATAACACAAGCAGACGGGACTGTGCAAGAGACATTTGCTCTGTCTTGTGCTTTGCTCAAGCGCTCTTTTCTGGTCTCATCCCAGCACTGGAAGCTTTCAACATCAGAAGAGGCAAGACCCCAAAAGTCCCTGCAGCACAGCACCAGAAATGCTGCAGCCCCTTGGAATCCTCCAGATATGCCTCGGCTTCTCCAGTCCTTGAAGGCAGGAGCAAACATCAAGTGTATTCTTCCTCACAAGTCTCTTACAGCCTGTGCTGCAAAACCGAATGCTGGGCTGCGGTAACGGCAGCAGACACAAGGTTTCCCTCGTGCCTCCCAAGGTGACAGAGCCAAAAGAGCTCTCTGAGGTGGAGCAGCCACTTTCCCACTGGAGCATCACCATTTGACTGGGGAGGTGGCAGTAGGGAAGAGACACAGACATTTAGCACAGGCCGCTGGGCTCATGCCCTGAAGGCCTGAATTCCTAGTATAACTCACTGCTTCCAGGTACTTTACCTTCGTGTCGGACTGGACCTTGATGAAGCCTTATTCATATTTCTTCTTTCCACTGCTTTATTAATATCTGTAAAGAATAATCAACCCATCTGTTCAATGCTATGAAACAAAAAAAAGATCATCAGCACAATTCAAACGAAAGCAACTTAAGCTCAACAACATCCAGATGGTGCAAGAAAATCCATTCAGCAGAGAGACATTGTCACTTTGACAATTTTTTATTAAGTTGAGATAGTACAACATAATGAAAATTTCATGGATTTCTCTGACTTCAAAATAAGGTGGACAGCTTGGGTGAAGTTTTAACCCTGCATGTTCAGGCCTACAGCCAGACTCTTCCTTCCATAAGAGAACCTCTTTCTTCTGCAGTCTATGAGTGAGCAGAAAGCGACTCATGGACTCTAGGAGAAAAAGCAGAGTCTGAAAACCTCCGAGAAAGGAATGATGGCCAGCACCGTCTTAAGTTCACAGCCAGTCCTGTTAAATGGAGCATGCTGATACCCTTGTCGAAAATAATCCAAGGGCTCTCAAGTGGCACATGCAACTGCCTTCCAAGGGACTGCTGCAGTGTTAAGGTGCACAGCCCCCACCACTGAGAAACAGGATCCGGGAGCCTGGAGCACAGGCTCCTCAAAAAGTCATCATGGTGCATTCAAAACACCACTGTTTGTATGGTGCAAATTGAGGCAACAGATCAGAAATTTGAAAACTAGTTGGCTTCTGAGCATCTCCATGAAATATACCATGAAGTGAAACACAAAGAAGTAAGAGAGCTGAAGAAACAGTCTTGTCCTCAACCAGCAAAAGTGAAGTTGCCCAGAACTGGCAGGGACCCACACTATTCTACTGTGAAGAAACAAAGCCTCCTGTGACAGCTGACTGGAGATGAAATAATGCATTGAGGGGGGGCAAAAGCAAACAGAAGTGACTTTGGACATTTTACTGAGAGCCTTTTAAGGAAAAGAACAACCCAAACTTAGGCCCTATCTGCTCTCCCAGAACCTATCAACAATTAACATTTCTGATGAGTTCTTTGCATTAACTACTTTCAAAGCTCTTGCAAGAGAATAAACACGCCACAGTGTCTTTAGGCAGACTCAGTCTTAATATCTTCTGTAAATTTCCAAACTATCCTTCATTATCTTCAAGACTAAAATTGGAATTAAGGGACCAGGCCTAATTTTTGCTCTTAATGTCAATCAAGCAGCATGCTCCCTGTCTGTGGGGGGAGAGAAGCAAGTGCAATCTGAATCTACAACTGCAGCATAACAACACTCAGGACCCCGAAGCATGTCTCCAGGATCAAACACAGCTGCAGGGTCTACTGTTACAAACTACATCTGCAAGGCATTTATTCTCTACATAGTTTTACTATTAAAGATATGAAAGCACTTCTCTGCATTTGTAGAAATACTTGTATAATGCTACACTGAAGTTAAACTCTCCCAACACTTTTTACCTTATTGTGTTATTAGCAATTATATTTAATTCTCAGGCTGCATAACTGAAGTAACTGTTCTCCTTGCATTTATTTTTTAGTAGATACTTTTTTTTCCCTTAAAGTCAAGTGTTATCTTTAAGCAAGACACTAGCTGCTTTCTTTGGTTTAAGATTATTTTTATTTTCCATTTTAAGATGCCATTGAAGAAACCTATCATGATTTTTACACTCAATACCATACATTTCTTCCAAATAAAAAAGTATTTAAATCTGCACAAAAATATTTTACTAGAAGAAAAAAAAACCTTTGACAGGGATCCTTCTCTTGTGCAAAACGAACAGATTTAATAACATTTTATTTAATGCCAACAGCATTTACAAGTCAAGTATTTGAACGCTGACAAAACTTCAAGAAAAAAAAGCCCAAATAAAGTCTTCTGTCCTGTAGGTTTTTGAGATGACAGGGCCACTGTAATCACACAGTGTAACCTTCTGAACAAGCACAGGTGACAGGAGTTTCTGGAATCACATTCCTATCTCAAGTGCAGCAGTGGCATTGAACTAGTGCTTATCTTTTAGCAAAACATCCAACTCCAATTTAAAAGTCTTCAGAGCACAGAAACCACCACAGCTCCAATAAATTACTCCGGAAACCAATTACTCTGCTGTTAAAGAAAATTCTCTACTGCCATTTAAGGGATTGTCACAACTATGCCCACTACACTGAAACTCCCTGATCTCCAGATCTGTATGTAACACACAGATCACATCACTCCTTTCTCTTGAGGTTTTTGCTAGGGCTCGTTCTTTAAACCTCTGTCAGGTTTTTCCAAGGCTTCTCGAGTTTAGCATTATCCTTTTTGAACCAAGCATACCAAAACTGAACACTCTTCCAGCAGCAAAATCCCATGGGAACCATAACCTCCCTATCTGCACACCTGTGTTTTGTAAGGCCAAGGATGACCAAAGCACTCTGGCGGGTGCTTCCCTTTCAGCTTCACTGAAAGCTTAAGTCTGTCTGCATCCAGCTTAGGAAGTCCAGGTCCTTTCACCATCAGTGACTCAACTGTCATTATTTCATTCTCTTTCTAAAACATGTTTTTCTCTCCAAATCACTTTTAAAAGCACAGTATGGCCAGGACTCAGTTTTTCTAGACTACCACTCAAAGCACTGAGAAATTCCATCTGTGTTACTTCTACTCCATTCTAGACTCACTTGAAATCCATTTAAGTCTATTGGTTTTAACTGTTCTAGTTTCTTATCAAATCAAACACCTTTCAACAATCTGTACATTAACACTGCTACTTCTAGCCCTAGAGCTTGCAGTACCATAAGAGTAACTAAGACAGGATTTATTTTGATTGGCATGAATCAATTGCCTTCTCACCAGTGTCAGGTGAAAGAATGCCTTTGTATCCAGGCACTTATGCCAGGCTCATCCCATTTACACTGCCTATTGGCTCACCTGCAGCACTCTACCAGCTCCCTGGAAACTCCCTAGTTTTCCAAGGCTTGTGGAAAAACACCAGTAACAGACTAGGCAGGTAAGCATTTCACTGAGCCTCACAGATGTTAATTCTTTTGAGAGGTCCAGTTTTGGTAGCTGCAGTTCTACCTTGTTTTGCTACTGAAATGGAAATTTTATTAAACACACCTCCTGCCTCTTCAAAAACAGACAGCAGAAACATTAACTGGTCCTCTCCAGTTGGAAATTTTATCATTCCCAGTCAGTTACCCTTAGCTTCCAGAACAGCCACAGTTGTTCCTATTTAAGCCTCTACACTTGAATAATGCTGGACGTCATTTCTTCTTGTATCCTTCCACCCTCCTTGTCTATTTGCCTCCATTTCCATCTTCAGCCTTCTATTTGTTACTGTACACACACCTTCCCACAGGTTACTATTTATTGCTCCTTTCATTCTTTTTTAAGTCAAACTGTTTTTCTTCAAATTATCATAGGCTTACTTTGAAAGTAATTTTTTTCCTTGCATTTAAAAGATTACTCGTGGATTTCTAACCATTCATTTCAGTTTAAGTCTGCTCCCAGCACATTTAGCAGAATTATCTTCATCTTTATGAAAAAGCCCTTTTTAAAGCACCCGGTATTTATAGCACTGCTTAAAGTCTGGCTCCACATGTGCAAAAATCCCAGTTAAGTTTACTTATCCAACCAGCCACTAAGTGCTGTGACCAATTCCTTTGAGCATGTCAAGATGAAGCCCAGTTTTGGTTTACAAACGTTATTAAACTCTGTGCTGGAGGTTTCAATGATCACTTTCCAGGGCTTACTTGTTGCACAGTTTCTTAGACAGGATAACAGAGCTTTCCAAAGACTAACACATAAAAATTCAGAGTAAGACCCAGGCAGCAAGGTGAACCACACTGCAGGTGAAGCACACAGCAGGAACTCAGGAGGCAAATACATACTGAGTAAGGTGATTTGAGACTAACGCCAGGCAAGTTTCACATTGCGACCTTTCCAGAGAGCTTTAAAACAAAAGCACTCTTTCTCCCGAACGCATGCTGGGGTCAGGAGAGCGCGGAGCAGTTTTCCTTACCTAATCTATACCCTTTATAAAGGCGACCCTTCTCACCGTCCAGAGCGGCCTGGACATCTTCTAGACGGTCATACTGCACGAACCCATAGCCATGGTACATGCTGAGGGCTGCAAGAGTTAACAGCAGGGCAAGACCGGTTACAACCACACACAGTGCTGACCCACACCCGGCCATCGCTAACCCCACCAGCGGAACTCCCAAAGGGGCTCTCTACCCAGAAACCACTATGCAAGCTTCCTGGGAAAATAAAATCCACCAGGATCAAAATGCAGAGCTCAAAGACTCTGATCAGCTTCCTTCTGACAAGGCAGTGACCAAAATACAGCTCGTGAAGTGACCAAGATTTGATTAAGAGGCTATGAAGTCACTTGAAAGAATATTGTAACATCACACTGGAACCCTAAAAGCTGGTAGATTTGCATTACATTTGAGCTGTACTGAAGGACTCACTTTTCCAGAGAAAAGGCAGGCAGAGAAAATTATCATTAAAAGGTCACTATTTAGGAACAACATTAGTTACTCCTCTCATCATCATCAAATAGCATTTGACAAGCATGAAGCGATATTTCTCACTGAAATCCCTGCCACAAAAAGGCATAAGATAATATACTAACCCCTGATTTTGCCATATTTTGAAAATATCTCTTCCATTTCTTCACGAGTCATGTGGTCTGTGGGCAAATTGCCGACAAAAAGTCTTCTCTCTAAATCCTGAGGATTGGTGCTGTTAGTGAAGTCGCTCTGTTTGATGCTATTGCTCTTGCGTCCTCGAGCCATTTTGCTTTCGTTCCAAATCCAACTCTTCGCAAAAAAAAAAAATGGCCATGCATATAATTTCAATCCATGACATTAAAATTAAACTGGAACAAGATTAAACTTAAGAGCTTTGCAGACTAGGAGCCAACTGGGTCTGCTTGACGCAAACTTCACTCCAGAGAAATCTTAATACGAGGGACACAGAGGTCAGGCAAAAACACTCACTGCAGCATTTTGGTTGAGCTTTTCTGTAATACTGAAAGGTGGCAAATCTAATTATTTTGCAGATAGGTTTTAATGGTTTAACTCCGAACTAAGATACAAATAAAACTAATTTTCCACTAAAACGCCTTAACTTTAAGCTTTTCAACATACCAATTGTTGTCACATCTAGTTCTTCAATCCATTGATAAGAAGTGTTGAAATTTATGAAATATTTTAATAAGCAGAAAGGAAACACTCATTGCAACATTGCATAACAGCACCCAAATATTCCAGTAGGGCTTGGAATGAGGTATCAGGAAGTACTGCTGAAATACTCCTAAGTGACCACACCTGGATCACTTCACTAAATTTGAAATGACAGCTTTCCAATCCCAGAAAGCAGTTTCTCATCTGTACCTCTATTAGACAGCATATCCTTGTCCCCATGGAGATGTCACTTCCCACAGCAGGCGGGTCCACAGCTGGGAATTTAACCACCCCCAGGTAAATGCTGTACCCTTCCTCACCTCCCCCATGCAGCAACAGCACATTCCCTTAGCCCATACCCCTGCACACAGCTGGAAAAGTCAGCAACATTTACTGCACAACCTCACGCAAGCAATTAAAAAAACAACGCTCAACAAACAAAAATTATCATAACGAACACTACCAAGCTAACAAAAACCACCATCCCCATGACTCAGATTTTCTGGTTTAAAATTCACCATTAGATAAAGCTCAAAGAAATTAATAAGATGAACTTGAAAGTTTGAAAACTATTAACTAAAGTTGTTCTACTTCCTTAGCATTCATCTACAGGAATGCAGGATGGGATTTTCTGTTTGTAACATGCAAGAAGCCTGGAAAAATAAAGATGATGAAATTGAATGTATCAACAGAAATTTCTCCTGTTAATCATGCAATGCCTACAACCAACACACTCCCTAACAGCAACCTAGAGTCAATACAATTTAAAAGTAATCTCTAAATAAACAAATCAAATGTCCAAAAATATGAATCAGCTTTGTATGAATACTTTTACAACACTTGACTGTCATGAAAAATACATCTACTCCAGATTTGAGATATAAAATGTATTTATTTATCCTTTAAAGACCAATCAACTTCACATTGTATCAATCTTTTTTAGGAAATCCTGCAGAGATGGTAGGCAGAGAACACCTCCCTGTATAACAAATTTTTTTAAACTAACTGCCAGAACAGGGGTGAAGAATAAAACCCCAACACCCAAATCAAAATCCAACAAAATTAATTTCCTCTATCATATTTGCCCCAATCTCCCTGCAAGTTTGTCCACACACATACACAATTTTACTTTCCCCATGAGAAGTACCAAATCCCATCCCATTTTTTTGCATGGAAGCATTGGACTTCTATTCCATTATTGCAGCTCAAGTTCTCATCAGTTGAGGGTAAAGAAGCTTTCAAAATCCCTCACAATGATAAAGTGGCAATAAAACATGGAAGGACCCATCTAGCCCAAGTTCCCATTTGGAGCAGGATGCAGTGGTCATGGCATTTTCCAGCCTGGATCCAACCATCACCAGGGATAGGGGACACAGAGGCCCTACGAGCACCTGCTCAGGCCTCACCTGTGCAGGTGGTTTCTGGATGTCACAGATACACACAGCAAATAGGTGTCAAACAGGCCCGTAACTGCTGTCGTGACACCTCACTTTCAGTATAAAAAGCTGTAAGAAATTCTCTTTTCTTTTCCTTAGGGGTGGGAATAGCATGGGGTGTCTGAGGAAGTGGCTGCAAGAACTTTACATATAAAGAAAAACAGAGAGCTATTTTCCCATTTCAAAACAATCAGATGAGTTACTCCACAACTCTCATCTAAGACCATTTACTGACTCTTACCATTTTTCCAATCAGCAGATTACATAGTTAAGGACCATTTTGTGATCATAAAACCAGAATAAATGACTGCTGTCCCAGCTCTAGGCACGCTGCTCCAAGTGAACAACTAATTCCCACATTAAGTCTTTTTGTATGAATGCAGCCAGAGAGGCACCGCGACAGTTTAAAGGTGCCAATTCCCCACGCAGTAACTGTGGGTCCTACGACAGGACAGCCCACGTGCCAATAAATCCTCGGGAATTAAGGCCACATCTCTCTAAAAATCTGATATTTAAAACTGAAATTGTTTATTAACAGCGCTACAGCTTCAGGAAGCAAGACTTTGCTCGAGTGGGATATTAAAACTAATTTGCCACCAGCGAAACATGACATAAGTCTGCAAGAAGTTCGAAGGCAAGGCAGAAACAGCCGGCACCGAGAGCAGAGTAACAGCCGGCACGGAAGGCGAAGGTGCCGAGGACCAGGAAGCTTTCCTCGGGGCCGACCCGCTCCTTCCCAAAAGCCAAAAGGAAGCCCTCCTCGGGCAGAGCTGGCACCGCCCGCACCTGGGCAGACGCGGTACCGCCCCCACGGTAACCCGGGGAGCGCCTCCGCCTTCCTCCCGCCGTCAGAATGCGCCCCGCGTCGCCGCTGCCCCGGGCGCACTGCAGCTCCTGGGGCAGCAGGGACGAACCCCCGGCCGGGCCCTTCACCGACAGCCGCCACTCCCACCCGGGCCTCCCGCACTTCCGCTGGGGCCTAGGCGCCGCTCATCTCGCGCACCGGCCGCTGCGGGGGCGTGAAGCAGCCTCACCGAGCCCCGGCGGTCCCGCGCTGCCCGGACGCGAGGCGGAGGCGCGGCCCGCCTGCAGGCCGCGGGGCACGCCCGGCCCGGCCCCAGCCGGCAGCCAGGAGGGACCGGGCCCTCCGCGGGGCTCGCTGCCGTGCGCCTCTCGCTCAGGCGCTCCGCGTACCGGGACTGCGGACCCGCAGACTCACCGCCGGCCCCGGCCCAGTCCCGGTGCCCCCTCAGGCCGCCGCCGCCAGGACAAAGGCGCCACCCGCCGCTACTGCACGGCGCCGTCGCAAAGCGGAGGGGGGGGGGGGGGGGGAGCATGGTCGCTATGGCGACGCATCGCGCTTTACGGCACGGCGCGATGGCGTGCCGCCATGCCTGCCGAGGCAAGGGCTGTTTGCCCTGACTCCCGGCATGCCCCACGGTACGACGCCACAAGGCACGCCGGGAGCTGTAGTGCCGAAGGGGCCAGGTGGGTGCGGCCGCTGGGTGCCGCTATCGGACCTCGCGCGGGGGTGGCGGCGGAACCAGGACGGGCTCGGGATCATACCGGGACCAGGGTCGGGGTCGGGATCAGACTGCTCTTGGGACCAGGGCAGGGGTCGCGATCAGACCGGGAACAGGGTTTGGATGGGGACCGACATCGGGATCAGACCACCGGGATCGGGATAGGAGTCATACCGGGATAGGGATCAGAGTCGGGATCAGACAGGGACAGGAATTCGGATCGGGACTGGGGTCGGGGACGGGATCAGACTTGGCCCGGGGCCAGAGCCAGGACCGGGGTGCCCCTACCCTGCTCAAGGGTCGGTGTCCCCTTGCTGTGCCCCTAGCCCCGGCGTCGCCTCGAGCAGCAACTGCCCCACTGCGCTGCCCCGTTGTGCGAGTCGCGGGACCAGGGCCTCTCGTAGGGGCTCCCGCCTGAGCAGCTCCTGTCGGCCGAGACCACCGGGCCCCCGCTGCAGCCTGGGACTGGGAGCAAGGGGCGCTCACAGCCCGTGGCCGCGGGGAACCCTGCTCAGCCAGTGCTCGGGGCCGCGGGGACTTCCCAGACCAGGCCTGCGCGAGCCGGGCCCAGAAATCCCCTCTCTGCTGCGGCTGCCCCCTCTGCTCTCGAGATTCCCCAGGGACCCTTCGTGCTCCCGAGCGAGTCAGTTCTGGGAAGTGACACTGGGTTGGGGAATCCAGAGCACTCGGTTCCAAATTCTCGCTGCCCGCGGGGAGCACGCTGCCCTTCTCCCCGGGAACAGCTGTGACCTGGTGATGGCCGCATGTGGCCACCAGCCTCCGGCTGGGGCCGAGGCCGTGACCGTGACCGGGGAGACGGCTGGACCGTGGACACAGTGGGGCCGCAGGGGACGGGGCGACAAGAGCCATGTGATCGGAGCACCGAGGGACGTTGAGGAGCCGCAGTTCGCTGCTCAGCCACTGCAATGTCAAGGAGAGTCCAGGGAACGTCTCCGGAGCAGGCAGGGATCCTGGAACTTCCCTGGGGTTTGTTGTGAACCCCTCGGGGGAACTGAGACGGAGGCACAGCCAACCCTCAGCACTATTGCCCCTTCCCCTTTCGGGGCTGACGTGTTTGCGGGGACATCCCGCAGCGGTCGGAGCCCCTTGCGGTCGTGGGGGCTCTCCAGGGTTGCAGCCATAGGGGCTCTCCATGGCCAAAGCCGTGGGGGCTCTCCAGGGCCACAGCTCAGGGACTCTTAAAGTCTGAATAAAAAAAAAAGTCACTGAGCTGCTGTTGGAAAAAAGAAGTGAAACCTGGAGCTCCTACTGTGGGAGGGCTGCACAGGCGCTGCCCTCCCCTCCCCGGGGACCGCGGCAGACCCCTGTCCCTGCTTCTGCCTGTGCCCGTGACCCCAGACCGGGGGTCCCGCCTGGGGCAGCACCTGCCCGCAGGCCGGGCGGGCAGTGCAAGGTCCGGGGGGACGGGCGGGCAGCCGTCCCCCGCCGAGGGCGGCGGGGAAGCCCCGGGGCGGGCGGCCCAACGCCCCTTCCTGGGCGGGAACGGACCGAGGCGTTCTTAGGGCGGCGGCGGCGGCCGGGGTGCAGCGCCATGAAGCGGCTGGGGCTTCTGGGACTGCTCTGCGCGGTGCTGCTGAGCGTGAGTGGGGCCGGGATCGGGGCATGGAGCGGGAGCGGGACAGGGGCAGAGGCTGCGGCATCCCTCCATCCCTCTGTTCCGCCGGGCATTCCGAGAAGGGGCACGGTCCGGCCGCTCTGGCCCTTCCCCTCGGCGCGGCCGCCCCCCTCCGGGGAGCCCCGGGGCAGTGCGCGGGTGGCGTTGGCGGGACCCAGTGGCGTTGGCGGGTCAGGTCCGTCGGTCCGGCCCCCCAGGACCCCGCTGGGGCGGAGGAGCGGTCTGGGCTGGCCGTTCTCCTCTCCAGGTCCTTCTACCCACGCGCTTTCGCTTTCCCCCGAAGGCGCGGGCCCGGCGGCCCAGCCCCGTCCTGTGTCAGCCCGGAGGTCTCCGTAGGCAGGGACGGACAGTGGCGAGCCCCGGGAGCCTGGGCCGGGACTTCCAGTCGGGTGGAGCGCTGGAACCGGCTGCCGGCGCCTCTTTCACTTCTCCTCGGGCGCCGTGTGGGCGGTGTGACGGCTGGGACGGCCTCGCGGCCCCGTCGCTACCCCCGAGCCGGGGCTGCTCGAGGGACCTACAGGGATGGGCAGCACCCGGACGTGCTGGTTGCTCGTTCATGGCACCCTCGGCCCGGCCCTTCCTCGCTCGCTCTCTGCCGGAGCTCCCGTCCAGCTCCTCAGGATGGCCAAGCTCAGGCGGGTCCGCCGGGAGCTACTGGGCTACTGGGGGTGGGCAGCGAGGGGCTGGCTTTGAAAGAGGGACGGTGCTCCGGGTGCCCTCCTGCACCCTGTCTGCACCCTGTCTAGCCCGAGTGCTCATGTGTCCTGTTCATGCTTCCCTGTGCAGGCAGTACCCTGCCAAGAGGAGCAAGGCCAGGCCCTGGCAGACTTTGCATGGATGATGCACTTGCCTGGGGCTTTCCTGTCCCTCAGGGACGGTGTGTCAGCCTTGAGAAGGGGCTGCCAGTACTCTGGGCATGAAAGCTCAGTGAATGCTGCTCTGTCTGTGTGGGACTGCAGCGCTGTTGGCAGGGGCACAGGGTGATGTGCAATCACCTTATGGTAGGAAATCTGGGGGAATGTGGAGCCACTCTAGCGGAATCACTGCCACCCCACTACAAAGACAGCACTGATGGCATCAGGCAGCGTGGGTGGCTGCTGCGGTCTGTGGTTAGTGCAGGCGTGGGAAGAGTGGTGTGAAGAAGCCCTCACCTCGGGGTGCAGGTTAGCACGCACTTGTCTGTGGAAGTGCAGTGATGCGGCAGTGCTGGATATGAATTCACAGGTCTTGTTTCTTCCAGTGCTGGGAACCTGGTGATGCCTTAAGATGCTTTGATAAGCAGTATGAATACAAGGGCAGGTGCTGCAACCGGTGTCAGCCAGGTATGGAAACCCCTTCCTGGGTATCTCGCAGCCAGGCTGTGCCAGGACCCACTGCCTGACCACAGCAGGGCAAGCTCAGCTCGGTGTGACTTAGCCCCTCTGCCCCACTGCCAGCAGTGCTGACAGCTTCACCTCCCAGTGTCATCTCAGTGCTAGAGCAACTGGGACCTCATAGGTAGTCCAGGAGATCTCCTGGACCTCACCAAGTCTGCCACAGCTCTCTTGGGACTGTGTCCTCTTGCAGCTGCAGGACCCCATGGCGAAGGCAGCTTTGTGGAGAGTGCTGCCACTGGCACTAGCAAATTGTGATGGTGTTTGCCAGCTCCTGCTGTCACCATCAGGTCATTTCCCAGTCCCTGAGTGCTGGAATGCCCTCATAGCCCTCCCTCCCCACCTGGTCCCTGCAATGTGTGCCGTCACCAGGCAAGTTGGCTCCTGCAGCCCTGGCTACCATGCAGAATGCTGCCATAGTCCTGGTATCCACAGCTGCCAGCATTGCCCTGTCCTGCTGGCAGAGATGCTGTCTGGAGAGAGGGAAGATTTCCTTGCCCCCTCCTCACCGGCCTCTATTGCAGGGGAAAAGCTGGTCTCTGAGTGCAGTGAAACAGAAGACTCTGTCTGTGCCCACTGTGAGAGCGGGCACTATCAGCAGAGCTGGACCAAGGAGAAGCACTGTGCTCCTCATGATATCTGTGAAGACAGTAAGTGCTCCCTGTGCTCACTGGCCCCAACCCGTTGGGACTGCAGGGGCTGACATCCCCCCAGGCTCACCTGCCCAGTGTCTCACCTCACCTGTGTTCCCTTTGCCCAGACGCCGGCCTCATCGTGAAGATGCAAGGAAATGCAACACACAACACGCTGTGCCAGTGCCGGCCTGGCACACACTGCTCTGACACCAGCTGCCAAACCTGCGTGGAGAACCAGCCTTGCCAGCTCGGCTCTGGCTTCGTGGCAGGTGAGTCTGACTTGCTGTTCCCTCTCAGTGGTACTGGTGCCCTGGCAGCACTGACCTCAGGTGGTCCAGGGAATGGGGGCTCTCCCAGCAAGGTGCCCCTGGCAGGAATTTGGGAGAGCTGTGCCTGCTGCCATGGCTGACAGTGTTGCCACAGGGTGTGCTGCCTACCTGGCCTCTGCAGCCCCTTGCCCCCCACAGCCCCTCACCCCCCACAGTCCATACTGACCTTCTTGCCACCTCTGCTCCTCTTCAGCCAAGGCCGTGGACCGGATATCTTCCCCCTGTGAACCCTGTACAGAAGGCACCTTCTCCAACGTCTCTTCTAAAACTGAGCCTTGCTATCCCTGGACAAGGTATTGTCTGAGTGCAGACCACATCCTTCCCCCAGCCCCACCAGTGAGCACTGCCAATCTCACTGGTGGCCTTGGGTACTGGGCAGCTGGGCTGGTCTCTGAGGGACACAGCATCTGGCTGGTGCAGGGCCAAAGTGAAAGGAACAGGGCTGGGAGCATGTTGAGGTCCAGGGCAGCATGACAGGTTGAGGCAGACAGCCAGGCACTTCTGTCTGTCCCTCAGTATGTGCACAGTCTGCTTGCCTCTTCAGCAGTGTCCATGCTGTCATCCATGCTGGATGCAAGGCACCAGGATCTATGGGGATGCTCCATGCCCTGTCCAGGTTCTCCCTCCCCCAGTGCTCTCTGTGGCTGTATTCATTAGACAAGGCACAAACCCTCTCCATGGGGAGTCTGGCTTTGAGCATTCCATGGACTGGCAGGTCATCCCTGTGTTTAGAAAGCTGCTTGAGGGTTAATTGCACTTCCTGGTAGAAACATGAGCCTTATTTCCAGGCTGAATTAGTCTTGCTTCAGCTGCCAGCCATTGGATTTCACTTTGCTTTTATCTGTGCCCAGAAATTACTTCCCCACGGAACCACTTGTAGCCTGTCTGAGCTTTTCTGTCATAGCTACAGTGCCCAAGCCCTAGGGGCCTCCCTGACCGGGCAAGTCTTAAATGTCTGCTCCCTCCTCTGCCTTGTCCCTAAACTTGTTCCCATCCTCAGCAGTTTCAGCAGCTCCAGGCCAAGACCCTTGGTTGGTACCCTGCTGTGTACCTGCTGTCCGCATCATGCTCTGTCAGTGGGGGTCCCCGGCTGCTCACCCTGCTGGAGCTCAGCAGGCTCAGCACAGGATGCGTTTTGGTGCAGCTCAGGTGCCTGCCCAGTCCCAGTCGTTCCCTGTCCTTGGGTTACTGCTGTGGTTACATGGTTTTGTTCTTCCCTGCAGTTGTGAGGAAAAGGGGCTGGTGGTGAAGGTGAAAGGGACAAACTCCTCGGATGTGATCTGCGGTAAGTGCCCGGTGCCCAGGCCTGATCGGGTGCAAAGCAGTGATACCCCAGGGCTCCAGCTCCTGGAGCACTCAGTAAAGCTGGTCTGGCCCATGGTGGTTTTGGGAGAGGAGGGTATGAGTGCGTGGCCAGTGCCCATGAGGGATCCTTGCAGGGCTGGGCCTGGAGCGCCTCACTGACCCCATCTCCCCCTGCAGAGTCGGGCAGACGCTCCTCGCTGTCGGTGCTGATCCCCATCGTAGCCGCAGTCGTCACGTGCCTTGTGGGTGTCTGCATCTACTGCGTGGTGCGCACAGGTGAGGGGCTAAAGCATGGGAAGCGATGTCTGAGGAAGGGAGGACATTGGCCAGAGGGGCCATACAGGGCTGAGGGGCCAAGCAGGGGATGACTGACAGTGGCAGCTCTGCTGAGAGTAGGGAAGCCTCTCGGAGGACATCACCGGGACAGGGTTTGGCGAGCCCATTGCCCTGCTCTGTCCCTGGGAGCAGGTGTGTTGGCACTGCTGCAGCCCGAGCCGGGCCAACTCTTAGGGGACAGCTCTGGTGCCCCATGAGTTCAGTCTGACTCCCACCGTGACCCCCAGCCTCCTCAGCCTGACAGCAGCAGCAAGCACAATGTGAGCTGCAGGACCTGTGGTGCAGCAGCACCAGCCCTGGCTCTGACCCCCTGAACATTGTCTTCTCTGTCCTTCTTTCCATTCAGATTCCAGGCAACGGGTGCAGAAGGAGGTGAGTCTGCCCAAAGTCCCCGTCCAGCAGTGGGTTGGGTGGGTTGGAATCCCTTCTGGGCACAGCTGGGGATGTGCCAGCAGCAGAGCAGAGACTGTGGCTGCACAGTGCAAAGGGGTGGGGCTGAACTAGGCTGCCTGGCTGGGGCAGGACAAGGGCTGGGGCAACCCAGGGGTGCTGCTGGCAGGTGCTGAGCAGTTGGGAGGGACTCACAAAAAGCAACACTCTGGCCTGCATGGGAGTGTAGCAGGAGCCTGTGGAAAGACATGGGTGTGGAGAGGGGGAGGGATGTAGCTGCTTGCCCCTGACCCCTGCCCCTGTGCAGATAGAGGCTGGGAAGCCCGGAGAGAATCCAGATACCCAGCAGCCCACGGAGCAGGATGAGAATGTCTTGCCTGTGCAGGAGACCCTACTCAGGGGCCAGCCTGTGGCCCAGGAGGATGGCAAGGAGAGCCGCATCTCGGAGCAGGAGATGCTGTGAAGGTCCAGGGCACTGCCTCTGACAGGAGCACAGACTGGGGACAGCACCATCTCCTCTGTCCCCTCTCCAGCTGGGGAGGAAATCTGGCATCTGGCCTGGCTGCAAATGATGTGATGCTGCAGTGGACCATGTCATGACCACCCCACGGGAATACTGCCACAGCGCCTGGTCTGATCACCTGTACAGGGCTGCCCTGGTGGAGCAAGGCTCGGCTGCCTGCCCAGGGCCATGGAAGAGAGCCCCATCCTGCTGCCTGCCCAGGTGCTGCGGTGGAGCCCAGCGCAGCTGCTCTCCTGCTGACCCCTGGCAGAGCCTGGTGTGCAGCAGTGTCGCTGCTGACAGCAAGACCCCAGCGCAGAGCCCAGGCTCCCTGAGTTCTGGGGATGCCAGGACTGGGAAAGGGGGCTGCTGGTGTGAGACCACCACGGCAGAGCTCAGCCACCTGTCCCGGGGACTGCAGAAACACTGTCCGTGCTGTAGTGAGGCCCGGTGGGTGCCGCCGAACAAAGGCAGGACCGGCGGGCCCACGGCTCTGCTCTGGGACAGAAGCCGGGGATCGCGACGGTGGGGCCGGACCGCGGACACCGGCGTGCGGCGGCCGGGAGATGGTGCTGCGGGACCGGCGCGGATTGCGCGGGGCGGGACCAGCATCACCCGCCCCCGCCTCGTCCCGCGTGGACTCCTGGTGGGCGCGGGGGGCTCTGGCCCGGGGTTGCCCAGCGAGGGGCCCCCTCCCGCGGCTCCCCCCCACACCCACCCGTACGTGCAGGAGCGGTCGCGCTCCGTCACTCTCCACCCACTGCTGGCGAAACCCTGTGATTAAACATTATTATCCGCCTCCTATGCGTGAGCAGCCCCGAGCCCCCGCCGCCCACCGGCGCCCCCGGGACCGGCGCTCCCCGCTCTGATACTCTGGGAGGGATGCTCTGGGAATGGTCGGGTGCTCCCAAGGCAGAGGCTCCCACCAGAGGAGGGAGGGAAGAGCTGCTACCAGCTGTGCTGACCCCCACCATGGCCCCAGGCCCTCCTCAGCACACCCTGGCTGGATCCACTCCCCGGCATCTGCGTCCCCCGTGGCTGCCCTCTCTGACCCCCACTGCGATGGGAGCACAAGAGCTGCCCCGAAGCACAGCCGTGCCCTACCCACATCCCGTGCCAGAGGGGACCAAGGCAGCAGCTCCGTGTCCCTCACCTCATTGCTCTGGCAGCAGATGCACAAATGGGGTCCATTCCACTGCAGGGCAGTGCCATGGGGTGCTGGGGAGTAGCAGTGGAGCCACCATGGGCTCCAACACACTGGCATGGGCCTGGACTGCAGTGGCACCAAGCCCACCGCAGGCTTTAAATACTGGGAGCAGCCTCAGCCTGTGCCCCACCACCACCTGAACACAAGCGGCATATCCTGAGAAAGGCCATAAATCCCAGAACAGGAGCAGCTGGAGCATCGAGCGACTTTGCCTGTACAGGCAGTGGCACATTATTTAAGGCTCCTCTTAAAACCTAATGTTAGGTTTAATAAGGGAGATAAAAGCATGGCAGCAGCTTTCCCTCCTCTTAGGGCTTGGCACTCCCGGCAGTGCTGGTGGGATAGTCCCAGGCTGGGCAGCATTCCCTTGGCACCAGACTGAGAGAACACCCAGTGCTGGGGACAGATGTGACCCTGATCCTGCTCCTGGAGAAGGCTGGTGTCATGTGGGCCACAGACGCAAAGTCTTTGACCCCAGACATGAAGCCTTTGGCACTGAACGGTCCCTGAAGGACTTTCCCCAGTGTGGTGGGCTGGTCCCTCTGGGCCACCTCCCCACCTCCCCCAGGGCTGACCCTTCCCTGCTGGCATGCAGCATGTTCAGTGCCCGCTCCCGCATGTCTGACATGTACCATCTCATTAGCGCGTCTGTCCCCCAAAGTGAGAAGGGAGAGTGCGTGAGGCCTAATTGAATGTAACTAATTATTCACTCTGCAAATGCTCTGTTTAAATGGGATTGTGAGGGACAGAATTACTCATTCTGAAAAGGGGAGAGAAAGAGAGAAAGACAGAGATAAAACAAATAGAGGCGGATGCTGGAGCTGCAGCTCTCTTGCTCTCCCCAGAATACCAATTACCGGATGAAGTGATTGTATAAATCTTTACCGAGTGAACGGACTGTACTAGTCACTTACTCCTGTCCTCTTATTATGGAGGAAGCAATGAAAAATCATCCCACTCTCCAGTCCAGTTAAGGGTTCCCAGTCGCTGCCTTGGGCCCTATCTCACCAGCTGGAGAGCTCGCCCTGGGGCTTTCCCAGGATGGGGGTCCCACTGAGACAGGGATGAGCTCTTGGCAGGAGCACACACCCCTCCTGAACCGCCAGCCCTGGGGAGGAGCAGCAACTACACATGCTCGGGGGAGCTGCAGGACTTCTGCCCAAGCAGGAGGCAGGCGATGCCATGCAGCACCCTGGAACATGGGGAGACAAGGGCTGGTTAAGGGCCCTGATGTCACACATGTAACAGGTCACCCAGGGACGTGGGTGCCCAGCGCAGTGGCACTCCAAGCCTCGAGTCCTCAACTTCCTGTTCTTCCCTTCTGTGGGTCCAGCCCTGCCAGGCCCCCGGTCCCCTCCACTGGCTCCTGCAGTGCTCACCAAACAGGGAGAACACAGTGCTTCCCAAGCCCTTCCCACACTGCAGTCAGTGTTTCTCACTCAGGGTGTCTCTGCTCCACCAGTTGCAGAAATGCACTCATTGGCAGTGACCTCCATCACTCTTGCCTGCCACATCATTTAATCCCAGATCCCTCCAAACACCCACATTTCCGTTCTTGGCAGTGGTGTGGGATGGGAGAGGAGATTCTGGCTGTGCTGAGCAGGGAAAGCTGACAGACTCTCCCTTGCACCCTGCCCAGCAGTGGGGAGCACCCATGCCCTGGGGTCCTGCTGGACGAGCTGGTGAGGATCCAGCCAGTCTCACACTCCCTGCAGGCAACCCAAGACCTGCCTCACCACAAGGCACCCAGCACCCCGGGGGCTGGTTTACGGGGACAGAGACTACCCAGTTTCCTCCTCCTGCTGCAGCTAGAAACAGGGAGGCACCCTGGGGCCCTGCAGGTGCTACTGCAGAGAAGTCACTGGAGTTGCATGGTGGGTTCACTGGGAAAAACAGGCTTGGTGCAAGTCAGTGGGGAGAGGGCTAAGCCTCAGCCTGTCCTACCTTGTCCTGGTTGGGAATTTGATTGTTGCCAGCAGCAAATTTCCACGCACTGGAGATGTGTGTGTGTGGGTGTGAGGGAGAGATAACATCATCATCGTCATAACAAATGCAGTTGTGCAGCTCCATTCTCTGCTATTGGCTTTCTTCTCTTTATCTATAAATAATTGTGGGGACACAATAGACTTTTAAGTCTGCCAAAGAGTTTGTCTCCCTCCAGCAACCGTATTGCTACAGTGCTGCCACCTTATCTTCTTGTAGAAAGATGAGGGTGGGAAAAATATTTACTGTCAAGAATATTTGTCATCTGCAAATTACCTCTGCCTACAGTTCGCAGCGGAGATGGGACTGACGGCACCGATCTGTACTGCAGGGGGTCTGTACACAGGGGGTCTCCACGCTGCCCCAGACCCACCTGAGCCTCTTCCCGTTAGCTGGTGGAGCGGGTAGCAGCGAGCCAGCAAGTCCACTGCCTGTGCAAGCCATGCCACGGGGTGAGGGATACAGCAGATGCTGCTGAACTAGGTGCCCAGCAAGTGGCTTGACACAGAGGTTCACTGTGATGAGACTGGGGGATTAGGCTCAGAGGTTTGTCATTTTGCCAGCCCCTCCCCAAGCACAGTCCTGCACCCCCAAGCTGTGCAGCAGGCCCCAGCACAGCAGCCCCAGGCACTGACCACTGTGAGAGCCCCAAGCCTCACTGCTCTCCTGCAAAGGCCAAAAGCGATGGACACCCCTGCCACTTTCTCAGCACTCGACATCCCCACCAGCCTCGCTCACCACTGGAATTCCTCACATCCTGCAGCCCAGCGGCCTTTGCACAGCACTTATCACTGCAGTATCCAAGAACCGATGTAATTGATGTGACACCAATTATTCCTGTATCACTAAATGCAGAATTAATGCATCTGTGTGTACAAACCTCCTAGACCCTGACCACGAAATTATGACTTTGACATGAAAGCAGCCAGAGCCAGGAGCACCAGCTCTCAGCTGAGCCCCCATCATCACAGCTCTAGCCAGCCCTGCTGGGATACCTCCCTGATGGTCGCATGGACCATACGGGATGCTTGTGGCATCCAGCTGGCTGCATGGAGAGTTAGGGCTTGTGGCTCTCTGCAGACTGGGCTGCAGCCATGGTGGTCCCACACAGGCATGCCAGCCCAGGCAGCACCAGCCCAGAAGTGAGTGCTGGCAGAGCTGCCATGGCCATTGTGACAGCCAGCCCGGGGAGCCGTGTGCTCCGCAGGGCAGTGCAGAGCCATTTCTGGGCTGCTCAATGCAGCCCGTGCAGACTGCAAAGCTCTTGGCTTGGACATGGACTGGTGCTGGGAAAAGACATTCATTGTACTTGAAATTTTACTGTGAAATTAGGCTTTGCCTGGACACGCAGGGCTTGGCACAGGCAGCAGTTTGTATTTTGTAAATTGCTTTCTACAATCAATTAAAGAGAAGAGATGACTGTGGCCAGAGGTGGCACACGAGATGGCTCCTCTTGGGGATGGTTCCTGGTCTCTGCCACACAGCCCCAGGAGCAGTCCCAGCCTCAAGGGAGCTGCCTCAGAATGGGCAGATACTGAGGCTGGGCAGAGCCTCACCTGGTGGAAAAGGAGGTGGGCAGCTGTGAGTGGGAAGGACGACCCCAACAGGGGCTGCTCTGCTGCCCCTCAGCTCACCCTGACTGCTGGGGTTAAGGGCTTCTTGCCCTCCCACTGCTGGATGCCTGCTCCCCTTGGCACCCCACTTGTAGCTGTGGTCACTGCCACGTGCCCCAGCTCAGAATGCACCAGCCTCTGCCAGAATTGTGTCCCACCACTGCTCCACATGCCCTCCTTGTGCCTCTGGCATGTGCCCCAGCAGGGGTTTGTGCGGCATGGCCCCACAGTGTTCAGCACGTGGGAGCTTCCCCCAGGCCTTGGCACTGCACTGGCCAGTGGCAGTTCAAGCTGGAGCCCTCCTGGACATGAACCCCTGTCCCCTCCAGCCTCACCCCAGCACTGACTCCTCTGACACTGGCAGCACACTGTGGTGCCAGCACTGCTCCAGGGCAGCAAAGCAGAGAGGTCCCATGTGAGCTGGGGGATGCAGCCAGGCACAGCCAACACGGCAAAGCTCTGGTACCCTTTCCCATCACATTTGGGCAGAGCATGGTGAGCACGGCGTGTGTCGGGCTGCTTGGATGGCGAAGGGCTTGCCCTGGTTCTGGTTTGCTCAATGTTTTCATTAAGGACCTGGATGATGGAATAGAGAAAGTGCTTATTAAATTTGCAGATGACACGAAGCTGGGAGGGACTACAAGTATCTTGGAGGACAGGATTAGAATTCAAAATGATCTTGACAAATTGGAGAAATGGACTGGAAAAAATAGGATGAAATTCAACAGGGACAAGTGCAAGGCAGTACGCTGAGCCGGGAACAATCAGCTGTGCAAACACAGGCAGGGCCGGCGGTGTGGAGCCCAACCGGGCATGAGGGTGCACAGGCACGGGGCAGCACGGGGCAGGCAGGAGGCATGAGGAAGGCAGGAGGCACGGGGCAGGCAGGAGGCACGCTGCCTGCTCACCCGAAGCTGGGAGAATAGGGCCATCAGGAGGCAGGAGGAACGGTTGGAGGAAGAGAGAAAAACCTCTGTTGGCCTAAAGCACAGACTGACCCCTTGGAGCTGTGCCATGGGCTCCCCTGCAGTTCCACACCCCTCTCCCACCTGGCCAGGAACTACAGTGAGATCTGACTGGATCCAAGCCCCTGTGCTCTCTGGGTGCACGGCTGAGCCGGGGTTCCCCATTGGACTCCTCCATCCCCTGCCTTTGCCAGCTCAGAGCATGGGCAGACACTGTCCTGTAGTTCCCCAGGGAGATGCCCCCCGAAGATGCTCAGTCTTTCCTACAGAGCCCCACCGAGGCAGATCCCCAGGCAGTGGCACAGCCCAGCGCCAGGGGCCAAGCCACCAACACAAGCTTGGGAACCTTTGCTCCAGAGGCACTTCCCATGCCTGAGGCTCAGCTGCAGGTCTGTCCACATCCCCTGCCCTACAGCGCACACCCCTGCAGCCACATCCAGGTCTGGGGCTGGGCTGAGCCCCCCTGGAGCCCTCCCGCCGCCTTCCCTTCGCTACGGCAATTAGAGCTCCAGCCAGCCCCCTCCGAGCCTGTGCAAACACCGAGGCTCATTTAAATAAATTAAGAAGACATAATAAATCAAAGGGAAATGAGGGGCTGTGCCTGGGGGCAGGGGAGTCACTCGAGTTTAATTACATTGGCAAGCCTCTCGCAGCAAAAGCACAGCGAGTCCCAGATGCGTGGAGCACAGATGTGCAGGAACGCACAGAGCTTGGTGGCAGGGCTGGTGGCACCACCCTGACGCCTGTGCCCAGCACAGCACTGGCTCCAGGGAGTCAGGAAGCGAGGCAGGTACTGGCAGATATGGGTCCTGGGCACTCGCCACTCCTGGACACCTGTGCAGTGGTGCCCACGTGGGCAGGTGGCATCCTGGCAGTGCAGCACTGGCAGCACCCGGTGCTACACGGGACCTGCTGAGGCAGCCTGCAAAGCCCTGTCTGCCCCATGCCCAGCCCTGTGCCCCACGCTGGCCCTACAGTCACCCAGAGCCACTGAGCCTGGCTGAGGCTCAGGGAGTAGTGCATCCCTCTGCCACGCCTGGATTTACTGCCCGTCCCCCGTTGTTTAAGGACTCTTGCTCACGGCTGCGTTGGGGACTCCAAACAGAGCTTTGTGTAGAGGCGGCAAATTTATGAGACTGGCTCTGAATTCCCAGTCACATCAGGGGCCAATTCGTCTTCCCAGGGCTGAGGATGAAATTAAATTATTGTAAAATAAATCTGTAAAAATGATGAAAAGACCATCACCCGTCGGCAAGGGCGGGGTGCCGAGAACACACGCGTGGCCGTGACGGATGGGGCTCACCAGGTGATAAAGCGCCCGGGACCCGGGAGCTCAGGGATTTCTGCTGTAATCTCACTAAAGAGATGTTGTTTACAGGAAAAAGGATATTTTGGGGAGGAAATTGCATTTCAAGGTTAAAGGAAAAAAATGGAGCGAGTCTCCCAGGGAGCCACTTACGTGTGAGATGGCGGCAGACAGACACAGGCGCAGGTGCCAGGGAGCAGCCGGGGCGGGACGCGGCGGGAGGCAGTGCTGGGCACACACTCGTGCCAAGGGCTGGCTTCCCTGCCCAGCCTCACCATCAGCCCAGGCAGCCCAGAATCAGGCAGCGATTGTCCAGGCTCACAACGGGGGAGACCAGCAGGACTGGTGGGTCCAGGACAGCCTAAGGGGGCTGAGGGTCCCTGTGGGTGCTGTCAGCCCACCCTGATGGAGGAGCTGCTGTTACACTGCTCCCCAGCCCTGGTGCCATCCTGTTCCACCATAGAGGTGCCTGATCCAGCTTCAATGATGGCAAATCCTCGCTGCTTCCCATGAGGAGCCCTGTGGGGCGCTGAGTGGCCCCCAACTGATGCTTCAGGGCAAGGGGCACGTGCCCTGCACAGGGGCTTCCAGCTTCCCAGTGTCAGTCTTATCCTACAAGATGGATGCTGGAGAGAGAATTTTTTCCCAGCGATGAGTGGAAAAAATAATGACTTCAGCTTACAGTGCTCTGGCTGGCCATTTAACAATAGGCCATTAGCATGGCTCAGCATGGGGAAGGGATTTATTTAGGGGACACAGTTGCAAAGACAAACCAGCACCAGGTGCTTAATAGCGTTTCAGAGGTATCAGAGTGTTGCAGTGCTCAGAAAATGCAGCTGTGGGAGTTCAGAGACTTTATCCTTCATATCTGTGAAATCCCACAGTACCAGCAGAGATTTCTCAACTCTGTCCCAAGTACAAAAGCAATGCAGTGAAAGCAATGGCTCTGCAAGGGCAGCAACTCCTGGCCATAACCACCCTGGCTGCCCCAGTGCTGCCAGGACTGGTTCCTGCTGGCACAGGCCATACCTGTGTCCTCACAGCCACCCAGGGCTGTTCACAGGGCCTGTTAAACCCCGGGGCTCCCCTCTGCCCCTGGCAAATCAATCCTGGGCATGACACAGAGGAGGGACATGTTCCACAGACCTGGGAAAGCCCAGCCCTATCCCGGGCTGGGCTGGGCACGGACACAAGCCTCCCTTGCTCATCGCTAACACTTCTGCCACTGCCCAGGGCAGCCCTGGGGCACCAGCAGGCTCTGCCTGAGCCCCCCCTGTGCCTTGGTGGCCTGGCCAGGCACTGTCACCCACCAGGAACCTCCTCGCTCCTTCAAACACCAAGGCACAGCCTTGGCTCCAACCCCTGTCCTGCCACCACCACCAAGGCAGCGCAATGAGCACCAACATGCCCCTGCCCATGGATGGGCACAGAATTCCCGACAGCAGGGATGGCTGTTGGGCAAACCCCCTCATGCCCGTGAGCACTACCCCACGAGCACTCATTGCAAAGCCCCCCCAGTGTGTCCCAGTGCATCCCATATGCCAGCCGGCGTTCCCACGGCTGATGGAGCGGGGCCAGGAAAAGGCCCTTTGCTGGAGCCGGAGCCTGCGTGGCCCCTCGCCCCAGCCCTGCCAGCGTGTGGGGCCCTGCCGTGTGCCGAGCACAGCGAGGGGTCCCGCGGCAGCAGGAGGGGCCGGGGGCAGGAGCTGGCGGCCGTCCCACGCAGGCGGCACGGGAGCAGTGTGCCGAGGTGGAAGTAAAGAGTTACTGAGCAAGCAGACGTTCAATAATTCATGGTCACTGAACTGCAACAGGAACGACGACAAATAATAATACAGGAAAATGGGGAAAAACCTGAAATCGTTAGGCCAATGGTTCAAGCATGAAGAGTGCGTGCTGAGGGAGTGGGGCACAGTCACGCCATGCAGGGGTCGGTGCCAGCTGCACCGTGGCACTCTGCCCCCGGCCTGGCACCCCTGACCCAAGGGCTCCAATGGCACTGTTGCCCCATGGGGCCTGTTCCGGGGATGTGCCCAGCCCAGGGGATGCTGAGCAGTGCCACGTGCTGGCCCTCACTGCCCTCCGAGCCTGGTCGGCATTCAGGGAGCTTGTTCACGTGTCCAAGAGGCAGGGAAGGCAGATCTCCTCTCCCTAATTATAATTAGTGATGCTTGCCATGGGAGTTTGCAAACATGGTTTAATTAGAGCAGCCGGGCTCCATCCACATGCTGCACCCTCCCCGGGGTCAAGGACAGAGCAGAGCGAGGGAAGCAGGAGCTGGGGATTGCTCAGCAGAGTTTGGCTGCTGGGCCCACACAAGATTTACCCCTTCTCTTTGCCCGCAGCTGTGACCCAGGAGGCTGGCAGGGCTCGGCTCAGTTCAGCTTGGCTTGTCTTGGCTCACCCTGTGCCCCTGCAGTGCCCTCTCCCCAGAACTCCCCGCTGCTCCTGGGGATGGGAGGACACCTGTTCATAGTGACTCAGCCAGAGGCCAGCAGACACTGAGCGGGGAAATTTAATCTACAGCTACAAGAAAGGGCTGTGGAGTCTCTGGGTGCATGAGCCTGCTGCTTCTGTCAAGAAGAAAAATAGGAAAGGGGCGTAGGGAATTAGACAAAGGCCATGCAGCAGAGAGGGAGGGTTGGGTGAATTCAGGGAGAGCAGGCAGTGGCTGCTGCAGCCCCAGCATGGGCTGATGGCCAAACGTCCGCGGTGCCCAAAGCCCTGCAGAGCTGGGACCAGGATGGTGAGA
Organism: Atrichornis clamosus; assembly: GCA_013400975.1. Lineage (NCBI taxonomy): Eukaryota > Metazoa > Chordata > Aves > Passeriformes > Menuridae > Atrichornis > Atrichornis clamosus. The sequence continues at coordinate 60,731 of WBMZ01014821.1, forward strand.
GAAACCAGTGAGTGCCAGGAGGGGATGGCTCTGAGGGAGAAGAAGCCCCTGGCAGGCTGAACCTTTGGGTGCAGCCAAGATAACCCCTGTCCAGGTTGTCCCATGTCCAACCAGGTTATCTGGAGGGATGAATTTCGGATGAATTTGGGATGAACGAGAGCATCCCGAGCTCAAGGACAGTCAGTCGTGGTGGCTGTGCAGCAGCAGGCAGTGTGTCCATGCAGGTTGAGCTGTGGACAGGACACCTGGAGTTGTAGCGTGGAAAGCAGTGATCTGGTCAGAACTCCCTGAACGTCCCAGGCACCGCACTGGGGAGCCTGGATGACTAATTGCCATTGTCACCACACCTAATTAGGAGGCTGGCCACAGCCAGCTGGAAACTGTAGGTGTTAATTCTTTCTGGCGGGGGTGGTGCCCCTTCCAGAGGGGCTCCAGCCACCCATCTGTCCAGCACCGTGTCCCCGTCCTCACCCTGCCCTGCGTGCGCTTCGGTATCCATCGTCAGGGAACACCCTGCTCGGACACCGGCCGGACACCCTCGTCCCGGAGCCGCACCGAGGGGACACGGCGGGGCTCTTTACAGGGAGAGGTTTGGGCGGGCGCCCGGGTCCTGTCGCTCCGGGGGCAGGTGTGATGGTGCTCCCGCTGCCGTGAGGCCGTGCGGCCGCCGTGGCTGGGAGCGGAACTCGGTGTCTGGGTGACAGGTTTACAAATCACCACTGCTGCGTGCAAAGCGAGCTTGGTTGCCTCGGCATTCATCCCCGCGCTAATTGCTGCCTCCCCGAGGAACCCGATCCATCTCGCTGTAATTGACAAAAGGCAATTAAAAAGCAGTTGTGAATAAAGGGGGACATCTCCGGAGGGCCTGGCAGGAAAGATTTAGGTGCTTTGCTCCCTGGTGCTTTGGAGACGTTCCAGCGGTGTGGCCGGGCAGTGATGCTCAGGGCGGCTGTATCCCCTCCTGCCCTGTGCCCAGCCCTGAGGCCCTGGTGCTCTGCCCGGCTCCCAGCCCATCCCTTTGCTCATCCACATCTCTCCCTGCCCTTCCAGCTGCAGGACCCTTCGCTTGCCCCACGGCTGATCGCCAGACAGACCTGGAGACCCAGCCAGCTGCAGGCTCTCTGGCCACCTTCCTGGGCACAGGAACCGGGGCAGGAGCAGCACGGTCAGAGAACCCATCTCTGGGGCTCCCTCAAACCCATAAGCCCCTGGAGCTGGGAGAACCCCAGCATTTACCCTGCTGGGAGTTGTGGTTCATGGGGAGTGGAGGGCAAAACCGCACCAGGGGAGCACCATGGGAGCGCCCTGGCCCCGCTGCCTGCGCTGCCACCGAGCACGGCCTTGCAGGAGACAAAGGGCAATCAGCAGCGAGTGGCACAGAGAGTGGCACAGCGAGTGGCACGGAGCTGGGCGTGAAGAGCAGCTGATTGAGGAAGAGATGCGTCAGCTGCCTCTTGTGCGCAGCAATCTCCTGATTGTGGAGAGCAGCAGGTGCGAGTGCTGCCAGCTCACCTGCGGAGAGGAGCCCTTCCTGCCGAGGTGGAGGGGAGGACAGCGGGGAGGGCAGGGGGGACGTGAGACAGAGCGTGCCCTGCACCCCTGCACAGTGCATGCCCCGTGTCCCCGCACAGCAGTGCCCTGTGTCCCCAAATGGAACTTGTGTCCCTGCAGGCATTTCTCTGCCAAGGGCTGGGCAGCTCTGCCCCAGCCTGGCAGGGACAGTCTACGTGGAGCCCAGAGGGCAGGCAGCCCGATGGGCAGCAGCAGGCAGGGGCACTGTGCCATGGTCTCCAGCTTTGGGGCAGAACCTGTCAGCAGGGCACGCCAAGCCCACCTTGAGCTGTGCCAGCTGCTGGTGCTGCCAGGAGCCAGCCTGCGGCATGGCAGAGCTGCCCTTTCACCTGCTGCTCACTTGGGTCAGGCCTCAAGAGCTGCCCAGGGAGAGGCAAAATGCCCAGGGCAGAGCTGCAGCCCCAGAGGCCCCAGCGTGTGGCTCAGGCAGTCCTGGGCCCTCTGCTTGCCCCAGGACCCGAGCCAGCACTGGCTACACGTGGCTCCTGCTGAGGGAATCCCAGCTGCCTGTGGTCCGTGGGGGGCAAGGGGTCAGGGCTGCCCTGTCCCAGGGGTGGCTGCCATGGGGCACGAGGCTTTGGTGGGGCTGCCATTTCCAGAGGTGGCAGATGGCAAGATGTGCTGATGCTGGGATGTTCTTTACCATCTGTTGGGTCTAATTGACTTCCTGCAGAAGTTCTTAAAAAAAATTAAACCAGTCGCAAGAAGAAAATTGTTAATTAAAAGGCCTTTTGATTAGATAGACAAATATTTACCAATTATGACTGACCCCGGCCACTCTATTTTTTGTTTGCAAACTCCACAATCAGCAGTTATCTCAGCAATTACGCCTGTGCCAGAGATTCCCTCGTGTAATCCCTCCCACGGGGGGGGTTCCTGCAGTGGTGGGGAGACCAGTGGGAGGAGGGGACCCGGTGCTGCTGAGCAGGGAGCGAGCTGCCCACTGCACCCCAGGCACAGCCACGTGCCACCCCAGCTGCACCCCGTCCATATTGCAGGTGCCATGGTCTGGCCATGGTGGTTTCTGGTGGCAGCATCCTCCCCTGGGCCTGGCTCCAGCCCCAGGCAGGCAATTTAGGCTCTTGCCACACCATAAGGGCTCAATGCCCTGGGACAGGGACACCCTGTGTTCTGTGGCTGCAGGACAGGGAACCTGTGCCTGTCCTTGTGTTTACCCATCTCGTGCCAATGGGTCCTGGGCAAATCCCATTGCCCGTGGAGGGGCCAGACTGATGTGACCACAGCCTGTGGCACACCAGTTCCCTTCTCCGCAGAGGGCACCGGTGCGGTCACACCACACCAAGGGGTGTGCTGGGAGGGAGTCTCGGGGTGCAGCACCAGCCACGCGCTCCCAGGGCGGGACGTGGGTTTTAATGTGGTACAAAATTGATGGATGATTCTGAGCAGGCGAATGTTCAGTGTAAATTACCCATGTTAGGCTCCAATCCGTGGCTAATTCATTAGACACACGTTTCTACACAAAAATAAAAAGCCTTCTGAACGCATTGTTCACCAAATGCTCTGAAGAAAAGATGTGGGGAGGCGAGGTAGTTTCTTGACCCACTCTTGGGGTTAAATCCTAATTCCCAGCCTCTCTGCTCCTGCTGCCAGGAGCGGGAACAGCTCCAGCCTAGCTGCAAGCCTTCCAGGGAAGTGCTGCCAGCGCCTGCCCACCCTGGAGCCTACTGGCCACGGGACTCAGCACCCCTCAAAGCACAGGGGGGATGGAGCTGAGTGCACAGCACGGCACTGAGAGTACTGGCTGCCAGCTCTAGTGGGAGAACAAACCCTGGGCATCAGACCCGGCAGAATGCCAGGATGGCTGTGAAGGCACATTCCCATGATGTAGCACCATTGAGAGTCTTATTAATGGAGTGGGAAAGCTAATTGTGATTAAAGTAACAACAGTGCTAAACAGATAATTCTGCACTGAACAGCAAGATAGATTTTAAAAAAATGAATGAGAAAGGAAAAGAAGAGTAACCAATCTTTAAAAATACAGAGATCGGTAAGTGAGGATTCATTTTTTTACTAGCACAGGGCTCTCAGGGGAGGCATGTGTCTGCATCCCCAGTGCCCGAGACTGCTGGGCTCATAATAAACGGCACACTGGTGGTGCTGGGCCTGCCCGCTGCATTGCCATGGCTACTGCACTCTGCCTCTGCAGAAACTAAATATTGAACAGAGAGCAAGTGTGCTGAGGACCCCAGCCCTCCCACACCACCAGCACCATCTCTGTGGGCAGCTGGTCCTCCAGAAGGGACAGCTTGGCCGGGGGCCACAGGCCAGTCCAGGTGGCAAGCACCCCTGTCCCAGGCTCCTGGCTGCTGGAGCCTTCACACCCGAGCCAGGGGCAGGGACAGGCCCAGTCCTGGGCAATGGGATCAGCAGGGACCCTTCTCCAGGGAGCTTAAAATTACTACCTGAGTGTAGCAGAGCTCCTTTCCCTGCCAACTGCCTCAAAGAGAGCCCAGACAGGACCAAAGCCACGCAGGATGCCAGAGCAGGACTCTTCCAGAACCAGGGATCCTCATCCCTGCACTGGCCACAGAGGATATGTGGCAGGGACATCCCACGTCCAGCCTTCCTGCAGGGCTTGGCTCCCGATTTCAGCAGATCCCAGGATCTAGGAACTCAGCAGACACCCTGTGGCTCCTTCTCCCCGCAGTGACTGGCGCAGGAGGCAGCGGGAGGGAGTGTGTGTGTATCAGGATGCTGGAGGTTATTGCTTTCATTAATAGCTGCATGAGAGCGCTCGAGGTGAGCCAGGCAGGAGCAGAGCCCACCTCTCTGCACAGCTCCTGCCTGCAAACAGCCTTCGCCTCCTTTTGCATTCCAAGGGCTCCCCAGGGCCGGCCTCTGCCCAGCAGCCACTGGAATCCTGCTCCTGGGTGCCCTGGGCTGTTCTGTGCCCCACTGCTCTCCCATCCCCACTGTGCATTTCTGTTCACCCCTCTAAATGTTCTAATACTGTAAAAGATCCATCAGAAACCTTCCACTCCAGAGGGATATATATTATCTAAATTTGATAAGACAACTTAATTTCTCTCCGTGTCTGTTACTGGCGATAAAACTGGGAGACTTTTATGACCCGGAGTCCTCTGTAAGATTGTCAGGAACTTATTATACAAGGTATAACTGGATTTCTCTCCACAGATGGCTCGCAGCCATGAGCTGTAACGCAATTCTGCAGCACATTTGGTAGAATAAATGCAAAGAGCTTGTTACAGTGAGTTAGATAAGAGAGACGGGAACACGGCTCTCGCAGGCTAATTCGGCATCTGATCTGCCTTTTTCCTCACTGTGAAGGACGACTTGGAAAAGTGCATTTCACACTGAGGAAGGAGCCAAGCCCTTCCCAGAGCCACCTGGGATTGGTGCAGCAGCCAGCTCGGTGCACCCGGAGGGACAGGACCCAGCGTGTCACGGCAGAGCTGCTGCCCTGGCCCTTGGCACGTGCCACTGCTGTGTCCCCAGCAAACCAGTGCCAGCAGGTGCCTTCCCACATGGCACGAGGGCCAGCAGGTCCCTCTCAGAGGCCCTCATGGCAGGCTCATCCGTTATAGTTATCACACAGCCCATTCAGGCTCTGACCAGATAAAGACTGGTGATTTTTTATTTACTGATTTTTTATTTCAGCATCCTGCAGGCGGGATGCCATGCAGCACACTCATTTATCTCAATTTGCTCCCTCCCACCTCCCATCCCTAATTTTTCAGCAGAGCCTTGGAGGTGAAAGCCTTATCTCTGTGGCTCTCCTGCACATGGAAAGCAATCATGGCCTCTCCTTGTAGGGGCCCTGGTGGGGCTATTTGCTGTCGGGGCAGTAGCTTTGTGGACTGGAAATGAGACAAATCTCTCTGCAGCTGCTCATGGCCCTGGGCTGGGGCAGACCCTGCACTGCTGTGTGAGGCTGCAGTGGGGCTCAGGTGTGGGGCTGGAAGAGCTCCTAGTCACGCTCCCCAGTGATCATCTCCGAACAAGAAACACTTTCCCAAGCTCAGACCATGTCAGAGCAAATGGGAACTGCTGACAACCATCAGCTGGTGACAGCGTGTTCCTCTTGTAGCACCCACTCCCCTGCAGTCCCACTGGTTGCAATCCCTGCAGACCTCCCGCTGGCAGCACCCTGTGTCCCACTGTCCCCAGAGCAGGGGCTTGCCTGTGCCCTGCCTGCTCCTGCACCACTGCCAGAGCCCCCACAGCCATTTGGAAAAGCAGAGCTGCTCCCTGGCCCTGGGTCCCCAGGCCATGGAGGGCCAGGAGCCTGGCTTGGGGCACAGGCTGCAGCACAGCGTGGCCACATTAATGCTGGGTGGAACATGTTGTTATGTGCATCAGGTTTTGTAATGGAACATGTTTAAAATTCAATAGAAAGAAAGATTAAAAAATAAGTTTCTTATCTAGAGGAGCCATAGAGCCAGTGAGGAAATTATGAATGTCTCGTTGTCCAAGGTTAAAGAGTGAGAGCTGAGGCATGAAAAGGCAGGAGATAAGATGAAATGTTTTCTGTTCAAATGAATGGGCTCCACTCTGCTCCCTAATAAACGATCAGTGTCAATATGACAAATTAATTCTACATTGAGCTCCACTCAGGGCTCAATGTATGCAGGGCAGGGAGGGTCCCGGCCACAGCCTGCACTGCCAGACCTGTGCTGTGGGACCAAGACAGCCCTGCACAATCTACTGCTCCAGGAGCATCTCCGGGAGGGTGGTGCAGGAGAGGCCCCGTGTCCCTGGCTCTGCTGCCCCTCTCCATGGCTGGGGAGGGGACAGGATGCCCTAGGCCCCAACTATGGACTGCAGCCACCTGTGGGCTGGGCTCTGACTGCTCCCCCATGGGCAGAGGGAGGTCCGTGCAGGACCCCAAGGACAAGGGGACGGGGATGACGCATCCTGGACCGGCAGCTGCGGCGGCTGCAGCAGAGCTGTGCCAGCACGAGGAGCTGCTGGCAGAGCAGCCAGGTGACCCCACGGAAGAGATTGGACCTTTTAAAAGAGACAGTGACAAATGAAGCTCCCTTCCAGCTCACGGCACGGAAGAAGGGGACAGGGAGGTGCTTGCAGGAGCTGCAAGCTGAAGGTCACCCAGGAGCCAGATGATGCTGCCACGGGACAAGGCAGGGATCTGGGAGGGAATGGTGCAGGACAGGAAGGTGCAAGCAGGGTGGGACGGTGGATGTGGGACCCAAAGGACAGTGCCAGAGGTGCAGGCAGTGGTAGAAGGAAGAGGCGAGCAGGAGCCATCCCCACCCTGGGAGCAGGGAGCAGGGGGCCTGTGGGTGATGCTGCTCCGCACTGTGGTACACGCCTGGGGCCATGGCCTGGCCACGCTAGCCCTGGCCCGGGTGGCCCAGCCAGACCCACTGTCGTCCTGCCCAAGCCCCCACACCAGTAAGTGATGCTGCTGCTGGGGACTTGTTTTCCACTGATGAGCAGGAGCCCAGGGACAGGAACACAGCTCGGTGAACCAGCCTCTAACACTGACACTTTCAAGGCACAGCTCCTGCCGGAGAGCAGCCTCCAGCCAAGCCCAGTGCTGCAGCTGCCAGTGGAAGGGCTGTGCCACACAGGGCAGGGAAAGGCCGGCCACGCCAGGCCTGCAGGTGCCAGCGGAGGCAGGGCTGTAACAGCAGCTGCTATTACTCACAGGAGATCCTTAGTGCAAGACATACTCCTGCAGAAGACAAATCACAGCCGACACACAACAGTGTTACTCCGTGTTTATCTCCAGCTGCCTGAGGGCAAAAGCAAGTGAAGTTACAGAAAATGTGGGGTGTCTGGAGCTGAGCATTGCTGCAGCTCTGGGTGGATCCACAGCCCTGCCTGCACTGGAATCACTCACGGCCAGGCTCTGTCCAAGCGGCCGGGCACGGGCAGGGACGGAGCAGAGCCCTTGAATTGCGGAGGCATCTCCATCACTACTGTGCGGCTGGATTTGTTCCTTTTGGTGCTCCTGCATTGACACCCAGCTGTCCAAGAAAGGTGCCCATGCCATCGTGCTGCCCTCACTCCCTGGCATGGGAGCAGGGCACTGCAGCAGCTGCGCTGTAGGACCTGCTGTGGGAAGGGTTAAGAGCCTTCCACACCGACTCTGGAGCTGGAATGGAAAGAGTATCTCAATAGCTGAGATTAAAACAAGAAAATGAGTACAGAAATTATGTTTGTTAAAGCGAAATAGCTAATATAATCCTCAAAGGATTTTTCCTTTTGACTTAAAAAAAAATCTAATATCTTCATTTCCATACCTTTTTTAAGCTAATTTGTGGAAAATTAAAATGGTGAACCCACAAAGGCTGCAGTTTAATTGAATCTTGCATCAGCCCTTGGTGAGCAGTCTCTCTTGGATTCCTTGATTAGTTCCCTCCATTAAATCATTTTTGCATCGTTTAGCTGAGATACTGTCTTCTGGCGGGTCTGGGACTCAGGGACCTGGATAACTCAGTCTCCATCTGAGCAGATGTAAAATGACACGCCGTGCTCTGGAGAACTGTCTTATTTGGCCTCCCGTGTCTGTGGGACTCGCTCCTGTGCCTTGCTGCCTGGGCAGACAACAGGTACTGGGCTGCCCTCACCTCAGCACATCCCCAGACACCGGGCACAGCTGCAGGGCTCGGACTGGAGTGAGCCCGGTGGTGGAGCAGAGGGAGCAGAGGGAGCAGTGCTTGGCACTAGATGGCTTAGAGCAGGTGCAGTGGCCCAGCCGTGGGGGACATGGGTGCCGTAGGGAGCACAGTGTGACATCCTGGCAGGGTCAGTCCTTCCTCTCTGCCTGCCTGGAGTGCCCTGCGCACGTGCTGCAGGCACCAGCCCCAGCAGAGCATCAGTCCCCAGCGTGGGCATGCACACAGGATGTGGCAGCAGCACTGGGAGCCACGTGAAGTTCACCTTCTGTCTCTCCCTGCTGAATCCCCTCTTTTAAAGTGTGGATCAATTGCACCTGTTGGGGATGGCTCTTAATTTAGAGCACTTACAGCCTCCCTGTCCCACAGCACAACATCCCGACAGGGACAAGGCCACTCAATCTCTCTGCAGCCACCAGCAGCAGCTGCACACCAAGACAGCTGGCCTGGCTCTGGGCCCGGTGAGCCACATCCCAGCCCTGCCAGTCTCCTGACCTTGCCTACTGCCCTCGGACTGGTGACTGCTGGATGAGCCAGCTCTCCCTCGTGTATCCCCTGCGCAGCTCTGGCACCTCTCCCTGCCCCAGCAGTGGCACAGGAGTGTTCTGATGGCCTTGTCAGGCTATCATGTCCCGTAGATTAAAACAGATTTATATAAAGTCCTTTTCACCCCATTAGATTACTCTGGATTAACCTTGATCTCAGTAATAGATGCTATAAATGTAAGTCCCGCTCAGGGGGATTTTATCCATATGTTCTTGGAAGGCAGAAAGTAGATAAATTCTTAGAGAAGGTCTTACTGAGCGATTAGAAAGATTTAACCTCTTCAGAGCCAGCTGGAGCCGTGTGCCCCTCTGAGGGATGGGTGCTCAGCCCCACCTCCTCAGGCAGTGCCCCCAGACCCATCACCCCTGGACCCAAGCTGGGGCACATCCTGTGCTGTTCTTGGGGATGGGGACACAGCGTGTTGTGCTATGTGACCTGACACCCCGCTGCTGCGTGGGGCTGCCCTGTCAAGGCTGGACTCTGCACCCACTCCAGAGTCCCACCACAGTCATCTGGAGGGGCTGGTGGCCACCAGCACCCGAGCTGTGCTCACGAGCCCTGCATGGCTCCTTCCGAGCCAAGGGCTGCTTGATGCTGCTGCTGACCTTGATTTATGGCCTGTGATTTCCTTGAATGCTTTGTGCTTTTCCATCAGCAGAAGGGCCAAGCCTGCTGGGCAGAGTAGGCTGCAGCCCTTCAGTGTTTTGTGGCTGAGAAACAGTTAATGCAAGGAGGAATGAAGGCAGGACAAGGAAATTCGAGCAGCTATTCCAGCAGAGGAAGAAGGGAGCCAGCACATTGCACTACCCAGCACACGTAGGTGTGGCCTGAAGGGGTGGCAGCAACCAAAATTAATTCCCCATCCCCTCCTGCTGCTGATATTAAATTGCTCTAAGCGCAGGCTGGAGCCAGAGCCAAGCTCAGCTCTTCCAGGAGAGTCTGACCAGCAAGTTGTCTTCTGCTTGCTGATCAGAGAAGCACCTAATGGACGAAGAAGAATTTGGCACTGGGCTGGGCTGCAGAGAACTGGCCCTGCTGGAAGCCGCTGCGATCACGCAGCCCGTGCAGGAGAGACGTGAAGGCTGTTGACAGCAGACACAGTAATGGAGAGAAGTCAGCTCTGTGGAGCGGGGTGGTGCTGCAGAGCCGCGACATTCAGGGTGCTCTGTGAACAGTGCCGGGGTTCCCTGGCGAGGGCCGCAGCACTGCTGCACAGCACTCTCAGGTTGGAGCTCGTGGAAGGGTTTGACTCCAGCATTAATCACTGACAGGCTCCTGGCAGGGTCAGGCAGTGGCAGGAAGGGGCTGCAGTCTCACCTGTTCGCTCCCAACCCAAGGTGCTTTGCCCTGCTGGGGCACAGGGTGACTGCCCTGACGGACACAGCCCTCTCAGTGCTGCCCACCCCGGGGGCTGCATGGGCAGCCTGGACTGAAAAATTGCACTGCAAGGGCCCCAGTGCCTGGGCTGGGGGGAGGCAGGGAGGTTACCCAGACCAGAGGAGGACCAGGGGGAGTGTGTCATCCCCCTGCTCCTGCCCCCCAGCCAGCAACCTCTGCGCACGTGGTGGATGGGCAGGAGGACCTGCACTGTTAGTGAAGTTTGATGCAAATGCGTGCGGTCGGCAGTGCCCTGTGGTCAGGGCTCCACCTGAGGAGCTCCAGCACACGGACAGACAAGTCAATCCAGCTGGCATGAGCAGAGCTCCCTTTAAGGCAGCAGGCACAGGGGATGCAGAGTTATTAATGTGTTCCTTGCCCTCAAGGGCCACCGTGTTCATTAACACACTGACCTTGATGCCTCCCTTCTGCTGGTGGCTGTAGCCCCACAAACCCCCGGAGAGGGGAAGCCCGACCTTGGATCAGCCAGGGCCCACACTCCACCCTGGCTCTTTGCCTCCTGCAACAGGAGACATTTCCTGTACTGGCTCTGCAGGGCCATGTCTTTCCTACATCCCACAAGGGCCCTGGGCAGGTACAAGGCAGTCTTTGAAAGACGACTTGTGCCGCGGGAAGAAACAGCAGCCAGGAGAAGTGACTGCTCCTCATAACCATCAGTGGAATCTGGGCTGCTGCCAGCAGCTCTGGAAGGAATCACTCTCAACAGTCTGCCCCGACCTGCTGCACAGCACTGCAGCACTGGCCCTGCCTCAATGCTGCTGCCACTGTGAATCTGCAGAGCACCTGCAAGTGCCCCAGCAGGCTCCCCGTTCCCTGCCTGGAGGCATGACTCTCTGGAGGACTGTGCAGAGCTCCATCTCTCTTCCCTGCTGACCCAGCTACTCTTCATGCACAGCTGAGCCTGCCACTGGCTCTGCCCACACCCCTGGCACTGCTGGCCTGCCCAGATCCCTATTCCTCCTGGCTCAGGAGCCTCCTGCACACTGCCACTCACTGGGTCTCTCCTCAGAATGTGGCTGCCACGGCCATCACCAAAGGGCTGGGGTGTGCCAACTCCTGTGTGGAGCGGGTGAGAGCCAGCTCTGGAGACACCCCAACCCACTGGTGCTGACAAAGCACAGTGACTGTGGGCAGCACAGGTGCTACAGGGATGACCCAGCTCGCAGAGAGCAGCTGGGGCAGAACAAGCACAGCAGTGGCCTCCTGCCTGCACCACCACTGGCTCACCAGCCACAGGGAGCACAGGGAGCCCTGGCCACGCACAGCGCGATCCCAGCCTGAGCTGTCCCCAGCCACTGCCGCAAGGTGCCAGGGTTTGTCCTGCTGTGCCCCCCCTCCCAGGGGGCCAGGAGGTCTTACTGAGACGTACAGAAATTCTGCCTGCTGCCATGAGCTGTCACCTCCGATTCTGCTGAATATTTAAAAACCGCCTGAATCTGAAGTGACAAATCCATCATTGACCATCTGCCACTCTGCACGGTCACCCTGCAGCAGTCCCTGACATTTCCAGCTCTGCCCTGACACGAGCCAGTAACTCGGAGATGGAAGGCATCAGCCTCAGCAGGCTGACAGGCGCTGCCCCCCGCCCGCCCCAGGCCCCTCCACAGCCCACGCACAGGGACAGCCGGGGTACAGGGCCCCTCCTGCCCGTCCCTGGCACAGACTCGGTGTCCGTCTGCTGCTGCTGCTGAGCACACGGCTCCACGCACGCCGGCCCCACTGCCAGCACAGTGTGGGGGACAGAGCCAACAGGACACCCTGCTGAGGGCACGGCCATCCCCAAAGCTGGCTGTGGGCATCCCCCGGCCAGCCCTCAGAGAGGTGCTGTCCCTGGGGACAGGGGCTGCCCCACGGGCAGCACTGAGCCCTCCCCACCTGTACCACAGGTTTCCCCAGCACAGCTGAGCAAGTGGGGCTCCAGTGTGGGGCCCCAGAAGCCTGTCCCTCCCCAGAGCTGCACAAGAGTCCTGCCACAGGCTGGCCAGAGCAGCCAGGCTGACTAGTGCTCTGCACAAAGGCTAGGGTGGATGCCTCCTCAGGGAGGAAGGACAGCCCTCCTGGGGGCCCCTTCCTGTTCCCTGACTGTGCCTGTCCTGTGTACGCCAGGCAGGACAGCATGGGATGGGATCGTGTGGGGAACAGGCTGCTTTGAGGAAGGGTCATTACCAAGGGAAGTGCACATGCTGATTGCCACACAAGTCCTTGGCAGCACAACACCCGTGCTGTCCACTTGGCTGTGGACAGTCCTGCAAGGTGAGCCCATGCTCAGCTGTCCCTCCTTGCCCCACAGGGACCTGTCTGGGGGTCCCCCCTTTGAGATGTGCTCTCCCCTGTGGCTGCTTCCCACACGGGATGCAGGAGGAATGTTACAACTACCTTTCCAGCAAGGCTGGTGCACCCTGAACACCTGTTTTGGAGACCTGTGGGTGGCACTGCTCATTTGGGCTCTGAACCAGTGTCAGTCCAGGCCCCAGCAAGGAGCAGGGGAGGTTCAGGAGCTCTGCTGGGGCAAGGGATGCTCTGGGCAGGCAGTGTGGCTCCCATACCCTGTGGCCCCAAGGAGGGCCCAACACCTCCTGCCTGTGGAGCTGCTCCTGGCAGCTCTCCACAGAGGAACCGTGCACCAGCAAGCCCACAGGGCTCCTCACCACCTCTCCTGTGTCCACAGCAGCCCGAGGGGGTGGGTGTGGAGCCAGGTGTCAGCAGACCCCACAGGGGATGCTGCAGGCTGTGGCCCTACACTTCTTTCTTGGCTCAGACCCGAGCAGAGACAGCCGGGCTGTGGGAGAGCTCCCGCCAGCCATTCGCTCCGTACTTGTAGCTGGCACAGAGCTGCAATTTACAATCAACCTGCTGTTTGAGCTAATTGTGCTGTAATTGCTGAGCTGTGCTCCCTCCTGTTCCACCAGCGAGCGGCAGTTCTCACACTTCTCTTGGCAAGCCAGCACATCCACGGTCAGTCCCGGCGCTCAGCTCGCGTGCTCCCTCCCCAGCCATGCCCCGGGCAGAGGCAGTTTTCCTCTCGCTCCTCTGCCAGCAAACAGCACACCGTGCTTGGCAGCTGCTGGTCTCTCTATGAGCCCTCATTGGAAGCAGCTGCCAGAGGGCACAGGGTGACCAGAACCACGATGCCGTGGTACACGTGGATGGGCAGGCGCAGGGCACTTTCGAGATGCCTCTGCCTCCTGGGAAGGCATCTTGCCAATGTTTCATTTAGATTAGACAAAACCTGCGCAATTGGAGGAGCAGAGCAGACTGTGCCTGTGCCTGAGTTCGGGGAGCGGCTGGATAGGGCCTGGGGTCCCATTGTCCCGCTGCTGCGAGGCAATGAGCTGATGAGCACGAGGCAAGGGAGACGCCAGGTCATCAACTGTAATTAAAGGACACTGTCACTGGCGGGGTTGGGCTGGTTCCCAGCAGCTCCTGTCACTCCCCCGTGCTGACACCGCAAAACTTGTACATCCTCTGTGCTATTTAAAAACCCCATCTTTAATAACTCGGAGACATCAGGAACCTGCAGGACAGGCACAGGGGGATGTCAGACACCAAGGGGACAAAGCCCAAGGGGAAGCCACTCCCTGGGGAGCAGCGGGGGGCTGCAGGTGGTCCCGGCCCCACGTGAACAAGTGGACAGCTCCCAGGCTCAGTGTTCCCTCCAGGCTCAGAGCCCCCAGGCTTGTCGCCCCCGGGCTTGGTGCCCCCAGGCTTGATGCTCTCTGCTGTGCCCTGGGGTGGTCCCCGGGACTGGTGCGGGGTCGTGGTGGGGCAGAGCTGGCAGCATTGCAGGCAGCGCCGCAGGCAGCACCGCAGGCTCTCGCCGCTGCGGGCGGTGTGTGTGCAATCAGTGCTAATCAGGTCGCTCACTAATTGCGGGGCCTCCCGCAGGGTCGTGAGGGCTATGGGGCACGGAGGGGGGTGGCCCTGCCCTCCCCATCCTCTCTCCTGTACGGGGCAGGTGTCACATCTCCTGTCAAAGGCATCTATGGGGAGTGGGCGTTAAACACTCACAAAGGCGCTGGGATTCTTCCAAGTGAGAAGGGTTTGAAAAGGCAATTTTCCTGAGAAAATTTGTCCCTCTACACCTCCTAACAGTTTTTCTCCAAGGGCTGTGTTTCCCACAAAAATCACTGTGTGGTCCCAGCAATGGGCAGCCACATCCTGCCTGCCTGGTGTCCATCCTCACTGCCTGGAGCCCATTCTGGCTGCCTGGTGTCCATCCTCGCTGTCTGGAGTCCATCCTGGCTGCCTGGTGTCCCCATGGGATTCCCAGCTGGGAGGCAGAGGAGATGGGCTGGGCACTGACCCTCCTGGCAGGGAATCCTGCCCAGCACACCTGGTTTGGCAGGATGTCCACAGCTTGTGCACATGGTGGGTTTGTGCCTTCAAACACACCTCCACCTGACAGGCTGGGGCCTATGTAAATTCCCACCATAATCACACTGAGAGCTATCAAACTATCTAATTTAATTTCTTTGTGAAAATAAATAGCTAAAGTGGCCCTAGGTACATGCATAAATACTTCAGCTTTATGTTGGGCCTGTTATTACTTCTCCCAGCTCGTGCAGTTGTAATGCACACTTAATAAGTACATATTTATTGCATGTCTCGTCCTGGTGGAAGAGTAGGGGATTTTTTGCTGAATAAGCAGGAAAACAGCTTAGTCTGTAATAAAAAAGGGAGGGAGTTAAACAAAAATATGCTGGGTAATTAATGATTGGGCTTTGAATGGCCATAATTTTTTATTAAGCAAGTATGCAAATATGGCTTAAGTGGCTGTGTTAGTATTCAATGGCTTTTTTTCAAATACTGATGGCTGATCTCTGGTAAGACTACCTCTCTTTTCTTCTTCTTTTCATGCCTGTGTGCACGATGAAGAGCAAACGTGAGCAGTCCTGCGTGTCCATGTGGGAATCTGGGAGCGTGGACCCAGGGAGGCGCGCTGCTCGTGTGCAGCCCTGGCCAGCTTCATCGGTCCACACACCCCCTCATCTCCCTCCTGCCCACTGCCAGCCGCTGGCTCTGTCTCTGCCGCTTTCTTTGCCTCCCCGATCTGTTTGTTGCACGCTTCATTAATCCTGATAAATGTGTGGGTTAGTGCTGGGAGAAGCAGCTCCAGGAGAGTTCCACCATGGAACTCCCCGCGCGCCGCTCCCGCTCCGACGGGTCGGTGCTGGCACCCATGGGGCAGCCCCTCCACCAGCCCTGGGACAGGGTCCTGCTGGGCAGCTGGCACCTGTGGCTGTGGAGCAGGGAGAACAGGGCACAGGCACAGGGGGAGGGACAATGGGCCCCAGCCCTGTGGAGCAGAGATGTCCCATGCAGAGCTGCTCTGTCCCCAAGCACTAGCACCACAGCCACGCAAGCCAGGACGGGCATGCAGGTGACTAAAAGTTACTGAGCCGTGGCCAGACCATCACCCCTCTGGGTACCAGTGACTGCTGTGCCTTGTGCAGGCCCTGAGGCACGGCGGGGCAGCACGAGGGGTGACACAGACTCTGTGAACAGCCGGCTGCCTCTTCTCTGTGAGGAGGGTTCGAAGGATGTGTGTGGCTGTCCTGGGCTGCAGGAGTATGAGAGGTCACAGCAGCACTGTGGGTGCCCCATCACAGGAGCTGATCGAGGTTTTGGGGCTGCTGATGCTGTGACAAAAAGGAGCCCTGGAGGTCCTGGGGGCTGCCCATGAACAGCGTCCTGAATGAGTCCTGCTGCTCTGTGGTAGAAGTTGGCTGGGCAGAGCAGTGTTTGATATGCCACATGAGCTCCAAGGGGAGCAGCCCCTGAGTCCCTCTTCGCATCAGAGCAGCAAGGCAGGGAAAGACACCAGTCAGTGAAGACAGCCAGGCTGCAGGAGTGACAGGGCCACGCAATGCACACAGCAACGCTGGCAAACAGCAAGCTGATCTCCCCATTAGCCCTCATTAGCACGTGGCTGAAAGACAACACGAGCTTAAATTAAGAAGACATCACAATGGTCCCAACTGTGTTACCGCTGTGCTCGGGAAGAGCCCGACAGCTGCTGTTTAATACACCTTCAGGATCTGTCAGGGCACACACGCGCTGCACGGCGCAGCCTCTGCCTCGGCACACGCACGCTTCTGCACGGCTGCACGTCTCCACGCGCGGACAGCACCTGCCCCTGCACGTGCCCAGCGCCGTGCACACGTGTGTGCAGCAGCTGGACGGCCACACTCACCTGCTGCCCGCCTGGCCCCGGACGTGCCCCTGGGGCAGGAGGCGGTTCCTCCATTGCCACAACACCTTGCTGTGGCTCCATGTGTGCCGCTGTGCTGGGCCGCGGGGGTGAGCCCCTGTACGCCTCCGAGTGTGGCCAGCACACAGCTCTCCTGCACTGCGCTCACCTGAACCCGGGGAGCTGGAAGCAGCCTGTGGAGCTGAGCAGTGCCCAGGGTCAGGCTGATGGGTGGGTGCTGCTGGGGGAATGGTGTCATGCTGGGGTCACTGCTCACAGCAGAGCGAAGTGGGATATCAGCACTCCATATTTATACTGCCATTCCCAGCGTGACGCCTGCTAATGACTCCCACTGGCACGGGGGAGCTGGTGGCTGTCATGAGAAGGGAGGAAAGAAAAAACTCATTCGTGGGCACGAAGAGAGCCAAAACCGTGTGATGGGAGGTGCGGGGGGCTGATGCTGAAGATGTGAGCTTGCCCCTCTCATCAGGGACAGCAACCTGCTGATGTCCCACACAGGTGTCCTGCATGGGTGTCCCACACAGGTGTCCCAAACTGCTGTTTTACCTGCAACTCATTCACCAGCCCACAGCTCATGCCTGCTGGCCTGCAGGAGCCCAGATCAAGGATTGCACTTGCCCTTTGTGCCAGAAGGATTTGCAGAAGAGCTGGAGTGGTCCAACATATGAACAGCATGAAGTAGCAGGTACTACACCATGGTGGGTTTCACACAAGAAGGGGATGCTCCCACCAGCCTTGGCCAGGTGAGTGAGGAAAGCTGTGCTGAGGGATGGATTGCACTGCCCAGACCACAGCAGCAACAAGCAGTCTCAGCCATGCATTGTGAATTTCCCACACATTTAGCGACAGTATTGGAAATGCATCCAAGTGCATTAAGCTATTTCAGATTGTATTTACCTGTGCTTGTTGGCACAGCGAGACCTGCAGGCGCTGCCCTGGGCAGCTCTGGAACCTTGAGAAAGGTGGGAAGTGGTGGGCACTGGTAGCCAGGAACTGCTGCCCACCCCAGGAGTCCTGAGTCACTGAGATCACTGTGCTCCCCACACTTCCACACGTGACAGTGCCCTGGGCAGGAGCCAGGCACTGCTCATGGCCCATAAAGGCAAGGTCTGGAGCCCAATGGTCTGAGCTCAACTCCCTTCAGGGAGCACCCCAGAACCCCCAGCCCTGGGGGCTCCTGCGTGGCCTGTCAGTGCAGCAGAAATATTAGTGCAGGGGCAAGCATCAGGTGCCCCTTCGTGTCAAAGGTGGTGAGTGGGAGAAGCAGGGGTCATCTCCCTGGGTCCCCTCGCTGGAGGAGCAGAAAGCTGCAGCACAGAGTTCAGCGCAGACCTGCTGCCTCAATTATTTATAGGTACCATGGGTAGAACATGTTTTAATGACATTTGTGCTGGAGCTCAGCAGTGCGGATCCGCACCGAGCCAAAAGGAATATGTCAGAGGCTTTACGGCCGGTAAAAGCAGCACGTCAATCACAGTGGCATGCTCACCTCAGCCCCGGGACCCGCTCCCCCTGCCCTGCGGAGAGCCTGCCGCCTCCGTGATGGATTGATGGGCAAGCCCACAGACACACCGGCATAAGTCACCGGGCCTTTTTATGGGTAAATCACAAGTAATAAGCTTTCTCAGTAGAATTAGAATGACATCCTGGAAAATTATGCCTGGTTTTACAGTGTATGACGGAAAGGCAATGGACTCTTTGGAAGGGGGTGCCTGAACTACCTTCAGGCAGCCACAGCTCCAGGCTGGGCAAGGATGGGGCAAGCCTGGCTGGGGCAAACTCGAGCAGATGAAGGGGACAGGACAGACGTGGGAATGTGATCTGCACCAGCTCTGCACTCAGGGCCCCAAAGGCCCTGGGTGATGGCAGGGTGCTGCTGTGCAGGGACAGTGCTGGCTCTGTGCAGCCCTGGATGGGACAGCCTGGCAAGGAGCATGGCTGCCTCTGGATCCCAGCAATGTCTGTGGTGACAGGAAAGGGATGTGTCTCTGCCTAACCTTGTAATCTGCAGCCACCTTCACTCTGCAGCTGGTGGGCTGGGGGTCCACAGGCCAGGGTCCTGGCAGCCATACCTGGAAGCAGATGAGATTCCCAATCAAGCCATCTGGACACAACATGCTCCAGCACCTCCAGCAGCTTCCCAGAGAAGAACCCAGGACATGAAACTGTGAGGCTGAAGCACCTCCAGCTCACCAGCACGTCCGACAGCACGCCTTGTGCTGGGATTTAAAGACAATTGTTCCTCGTGTCTCTTTGCATTTCTGCTTGCAGAGTGTCATTTTCTTCAGAAAACGCTCTTTTGCAATTACTGTGAATTACACATGAAAAGCAAGCGACCACGTATTGATTGGAGCCCAGGAAAAGCACCAGAGCCATTTAGAGTAGATTAACTTTTTCTGGAAAACAGTTTCACAGTTATTTAAAGAGATTAATCAGTTCATTTTGGGTCATTTACCATTGTTTCTATGGCCTATCCTGGAATATGCCTCTCTCTGTTGTGGACAGAGCCGAGGCCTTCCTGGGAGGAGGAGTGCCAGGAGGAGGAAGGAGGTGCAAGCAGAGGCTGCTGCACTCTGGGTCCCTGTGGCACAGCAAATGCTGCCCCACAGCTGCCCCAGGGGGGCACAGCCTCCTCAGCCAACCCAAGTACCTGCGTGCTCCATGCCAGGTGCAGCCAAAGAACAGGAGAGCAGCATTCCTGGGATACATCCTGGGTCATCACCCATGCATCCTCACCCTCCTCCTGCTCCCCATGCCAGCACACTGCAGGCAGAGCAGGCTCCTGCCCTCAAGTATTTCAAAGCATTTTTTTCTTCAGGAAGAAATCATTGAAGTCAAATGGCTCCTATGGTGGAATACTTCCCAAATGTCAACACAATCTGTGCTACATTACGGGTAAATGTGATAATCTTAACGCCTGGCTTCTTAATGTCAGTGGCACTGAAGTCTGATGGATTGACAGACAGCCAGAATGACACGCAGTCATAGCTGATAAGGGCTCTCTCCGGGGAAATCACAGCTTTTTAAAGATGTTGGCAGCTACTAGCAAGTACCTTTTTATTTAAAAGGATTACAAGCATTGATTGCACTTCCTGTTTTCTTTTTATCACATTCCTGCACCAAGTGAAGCTTGTGCTGCGAGCTGAGCCTTTCAGACAATTATTCTGGAATAATGAAGGCGTGTCATGTTGCCTGTAATGAGTGTTTTCAATGCCTAATTTGCGTGCAGTGTGAAGGGATTTCAACAGCTGCCTGGCTCCTGGCTAAAGGTGAGTGACTCCTGACCACGCTGGAGGCTGCCGTGGGCTGGCTCTGCCTGGGTGGATGGCAACGCGTGCTTTCCCCAGCAGAAGAGGGATTAAAGCTTCCCGAATTACCACGGTTAAAACACAAGCTAAGGGGATGCATTCTGCTTAGAAATGGCTGGTGGCTGCTCCCCCAGTGAACAGCTGGACCAATTCATGCTCACCTGAGCAGCTCCTCCACGGCAGGGATGGAGAGAGATGAAAAATGGATGTCTATAAACCTGCAGTGTAGCTGGACAGGGCTGTTAACAACCCCCGAGCCACAAAGCCTCGCTTTCACTGACTACAGATGAGGGTCTAAGAACCACCACTTGGCCTCCCAGCCGCGGCTGAGGAGCACACACAGCAGCAGAAGAGGTGGGTGGGTGGTGTGACTCGCTGCACAGCCCAGGGGAGGCAAGTGCCAAGGCACCGGGCTCCTGCTTTTACCATTCCTTGCTGCCCAGTGTTGTGACGTTAAATGCCAGATGTTGACCCCTCAGCTGCGTTGCAGCACTGGTGAGAACAGGCAGGATGGGATAGGCCATGGGAAAGCCAAGGGATTACTGTGTGAGGGCCCCTGGTTGTGCTTTTCTGTGCATCCCAACTGCTTCAGACGCTGCCCACCCATGCTGAACCCAGCTTTGCCAAGCCAAAGGTCCTTCCCTAAAAATCTGAAGAAGGGTCATTAAATCCACACTCATCTGGAAAGGGATGGTGAGGCTGGAGAAAGCCCAGTCTGGGATTTGTGAGTGACAGACAATGGCCAGCCTGGCCACTCAGCATGGTACCAGCAAACCGAGAGGATGTAGTCCTGCTGGCAGCAGGAACACCCGCTCTCCACCACACTGCCTTGGCTGCTCAGCAAGGCGAGGGGTGGTTTCAGCCCCACTGACTGCCCAGAAGCACAATTCCAGGGCCAAGTGAAATTCAGGGATTTTGTTTCTCTCCAGCTCCTCTGGCTGTGGTGACAGAGCTGTGACAGCTGCCTGGAAACAGCTCCGTTCCCACCAGTGAGCAGGGAGCAAGACCTGCTGCTGCTGAGCACAAAGCCAGGTCACCTCCAGATCCTGGGAACACTCCTGGGATGGGCTGGGAGGCAGCAGAGCCACAGCAAGTAGACAGCACAAACCGCAGTGCTGTGGCACAGCAAGAGAGCCCTGACAAGACAGAGCTGCTGCCTGCACCGAGCACAGGCAGAGATGTGAAACTGATTTTGCTGAGCAGGGAGAGTCTGACACCAACCCTGAAGGAAGCTCAAGGGCTTGGTAAATGAAAGGATGTAGGGAGTTGGGATATTAGCGTGGAGGTGGTTAAAGGAGTCAGCTTTCTGGTGATAAAACAGCTTCCTCAGAGGATATGGGGGGAGAAGGGATCACCTTCCAGAGCAACGTATTGCTGGTGGGAATCGGAGGTGGAGGTTGACACAGCCTTGCTACATTCAGTTACCAGAGATGGATTTTCCTCCTGGGGGTGAAGGTATCACTGCCCTTTTTTCACTTCCCCTTAATGATCCCAGCAGATCACATCCATCTTTTGCAAATACCTCTCTAGAGGAGGCCTGGACACCTTGCCTTCTGGAGCTTGCCATGGCTCAGTGCAGGCATTGGAGGTGACGGATGCAGCCTCCCTGTGCTGAGGCTGGGAGGGGGCTGCAGCAGCCAGTGGTTGATGGGACACAGCAGCAGCAGCAGCAGCCCTGTAGGACCTGTTCAGAATGTGACAGTGGCAAGTGCCACAGTAAAGAGTCACAGGTCATGTCCCATGTGGCAAGAACCATCACTGGCAGAGCATCACTGGCTTCCTCTCCTGCGGAAGGAGGAGGAGGAGAGGGACCTGCCCTTTCCCTGCTCTGCAACGAGGCTGTGGTGTGACTGCTGGAGAGAGAGAAGCTGCTGTAGGAAAATTTCCTCAGAAGGGGCTGTGTTGAGGAGGCATGGAGCTATTCAAGCATCTTCACAGATGCTTCTGCAATCAGAGCTCTCAATAATCCTCCTCTTTTGTAGTGAAGGGTCTGGTTCTGGCTGGCAATTTGTTGCTTTGAGCCCTCTCCATTTCTCCACAATATACAAGAAGCAAATCCTCCTGCACAGCACAGGCTCACCGCTCAATGCCAGGCACTTGTCATCTCCACTGCAAGGAGCACAGTGACTGCAGACACTGCCTCCTCCTCAGTGTGGAGTTCCCAAAGCACTCCAGGCCCTGACCTCTAGAGTCTCAAAGTGTTTGGGTGCCTGAAGTGGGACAGCAGGACTTGGAGAGCTGCAGCTGGATGAGAGTTCTTGTTGCCAAGGATCTGAGCTGGAAACCCGGGTGCAAACACACAGCTAATGCTCAGCTCTCTGCAAACAGCACCTGGCCAAGGGTCCAGCCCTGCCGGAGCAGGCGGCTGCGAGAGCAGCGCTGAGGGACTTGCTGTGAGGGAGCAATTAATGGTGATGCTGGCAGAAAGGCTTCCTCAAGGCTGGCAGCTGTACAGGCACTCGTTGTGAAAAGGAAAACCGTAAGCACGCTGAGGTCTGGCAGCACACCTTGTGCCTCTGGAAAACCCTTTGGCCTCAAGACTTCCCCCTTCTGTCACTGCATCCCATTAACTGCTGCCATCAAAGGTCACCAGATGCTTCTTCCATAACATTTAGTGAATAATCAAGGGAGCAGGATGGAATGGAAGCATGGGTATGGTGAAGGATAAGGAAATGCTCAGAGACCTGAGGGAACAATAATCCTGTTTTGGAGCCAGGACTGCAAGATGCTGTTTAAATGACTGTTGCTTTATGGAGAAGTTTAAACTCTGCCTGTTGGATCTGCTGACCTACACTGAGGCCACCACAGAGCTCAGCCATGTCCCCTCTCTCTGTGCCTGCTCCATCTTTCCACAATATGCCATTTTCACACTGATGTGTGCTGGAGCATTTGCAGCTGAGTGCCTCGGCGAGGCTTCCTGGGCCCAGGGAGGTTCACACTGGTTTGCCTTGAGCACGTTGATTCTTCCCCAGCCCTGGCCATCAAGAAAACCACCAGCAATTGATTTAGCTGTGGTCAGGCCAGAGGGTAATTTATTTGCATCATTTCAGTATTAAAAGTGAGCATGAAGGAGGGCTTTTTAGCTGCTGCCAGTAACAGAACACTGCTGCAACACACAGCATCACCAACATGAGAACGGGTCAGGTACCAAAGCTGTTGACAATGCGCAGCTGCACCGAAGCCATGAAGAACTACAGAGTCATGGAATGATTTGGGTTGGAAGGGACCCAGGATGCTGAGTGACCTGTTGGCCAGCGATGAGACTTCAAGAGAACAACATGAAAGATGCACTTTTTAAAGAACATTAAGGAACTTGGATGGCTAAGAAAGGAAGACCCTGAGGACGCACCATCAGACTTTCTCTTGTCACTTGGCACACAGGTGCCTCCTGGTCCTTCCACCACTGTTCTGCAGGACAGAGGAAAGACAAGCAGGATGAGCCACTGCCACTCTCCTGGAATGCCATGCCATGGAGCCTGTGCCTGCTGTGGTGGCCCAGACCCCCGACCCCAGAGCTGGGGCGCTCCTGCCAGGAGCAGACATGGGGGATTGGCACTGCAGCCTTCAGCACACACCCAGCACCTTGTGCTGCTCAAGGCACAACCTGACCTTCTCCTGAAAGGATGGAGAAAGCAAAGGGCATTTTTTTCATCATTTCCTTCAAATTCAGACAGAAAAAATGACCCTTCTCTTGAAGAAGCTTTTTCTGAAGACCATTCCAATGAAAAATGGGAAGAAGCAGAGATGCAGCATCCTGCCAGCGGGAACATGCTGTGGGCAGGGGTTGGCTGTGCCTCAGCCTGTCCTGCTGCAGGCAGCCACCCGGCCCCTCTGGGAAGGCACCAAGGGAACAACACTGGCAGGGCAACGTGAGGAAAAGAAACAAGACCAAAAAAAGCACATGAAACTCAGGCTAGACGACAAGGAAATAATTTATTTCCAGGTCCCAGAAAGACCTTGAAAAAATAACAAGGGTGAGGAAATCAACCTTCTAATTCCATTTGGGTAGAGAAACGAAACCAAAGTGACTCCATCAGACATGTTGGCAGCTGCCAGCTCCTCCTGCGGGTGCGGGGCAGGGGGCGCGGGCAGCGCGGCGCGGCCGGCTCGCTCGGCACCGCGCTCCTCCCCTATTTACACGTGGGATAGAAACGAAAACGCAAGCGTGCGTGCATGCGCGCCGGGGAGCACGGGCTGGGCGGGGACGGGGGAGAACCCGGTGGGAGCGTTGCTAAACACGTACCCTGTCAGACCCCATCTCCTAGGACAGAGCCCTGCTATTGCACAACACTTGGCTAGAGGACGGGCCAGTGCCGGAGGGGCTCGGGCACAGCTCTGCAGCCCAGAGGGAAAACACGAACACATTCCTGAGGAAAGAGAGGGCTTTCTCCATTCTCCTGCTCGGGGGGGTGCGGGGCGTCACCTGCTTGAGGTGGCGTGGCCAGAGCTGGCACTCGAGGGCCCTGCTCCTCCCCAGCATCGTCACAGTGAACCAGCAGCATGCTGGGCACAGGTGCCAGCCACAGCACCCATCACCTCCTCGGCAGGACCAAGGAGGCCCTGAGGAGATCCTGGTCCCAGTATGAGCCAAGCTGGGGCTCTGCACAGGTGGCCACGGTGGCAGTGGGCAGGAGCAGCCGAGGGCAGGCAATGTGGCAAAGACACCTCCTGTCCCTCTCCGCTGTCGGGTCTCGCGCTGCAGCCGAAGGACCAACGCCAGCAGCCGGGAAGCAACACACAGCAAAAAATGAACACGCATGTACATTTACACTTAAACCTTCTCCACGGAGAGAAAACAGTGGTTAAACTAAAAGGACAAACCCAATGACAAGCCCAGAATGTGTCAGGCCTTGGGAGACTGTATCAGTTACCTATCAATTATATAATTGATTTTTTCCCAACATGAACAGATAAGGAGCTACACCAGCCAGGACGGCCTGAGATGCTCTATGAGGACATCACTCTACATGCTGTTCAGTTTTCCCTGTGGTAGTTGGCAGGCTGGGAAGGCACAGGGCACCCAGTGCTTTCCTCCAGCAGCCTGAGGAGGAATGGCACATCCCACTGGCATCTTCCTGACCTGCCATTCAAACCCAGGGATTTCGTGGCAAAGCAGTCCCACTGGGAGCTCATGCTGGGCACTGTGGTGGGGTGAGGACGTCCTGGGTACCCCGAGGTGTCACAGACCTGCTGCCCAGCCCGCAGCCAGCTCAGCCACAGAGCAGCACCAGCAGGTTCTGCCCTCATGCACACCTCCTGGGGATGGCTGTTCTGTTGCTAATGGTGGTGCTTTGCTGCTAGCTGGGTGTAAGCAGGAATTATTCCAGCCAGGGGCTGGGGCTCTCCTGCACCCTGCAGCACGGTCCTCCATGGGATGCAGCTTTCCCTCGAGCACTGTTGGCCAAGGAGCACTGATGTCCTGCCTGCTGCCCTGCGCAGCTCACACCATTGGTGACAGCCAGTGCCTGGCCAAGAGCCCGGCAAACCCCAGGTCCTGTGTGAGGGGCTGCCAGAGCCCACCTGGGGGTGCTGCTCTGGGCCCTTCCAACGGCGCTCCCCAGCACCACAGCTGCTCTGTGGCTCAGGCCACGGCACCGTGCCTCGGTGACAGGTGGGACATCCCCATCTGTCACCAGGACTCTGGGGCACACCAGGACCTTGCAGACGTCGTCTGCTGTGCAGGGAGTGTTTGGGAGCCCCCTCACATCACCAGCACCTCTGTGACCACAAGACGGGTGAAGCGATTGCAGCGTGGAGGTGAAGCCTGGTTTGAGGTGAGTGGCCACTCTGTGCAGGACGTGATCCCAGCATGGCATCCTCCCTCCGACACCATGCTGGCAGCCGGGGCTATCAAGAGGCCCACGGGGAGCAGAGAGTAGGAAGACTTCAAAAAGCAAGTAAACTTAAGAGGGGAAAATCTGAACAGAAGTTAAAAGCTTGTTTCCCTCTGCAAGAAAAGCTCTTAAAGAAATCAAAGCTCTTCAAATGCTCTGACTCAAGTGACAAAAACAATTTAGACAACAAAAGGCTCCCGGTTTGCTTTTCCTCTCCTGGATGGGGATCACCGAACAGATCTATTTAAATGATAATTTGTGGGGGAGAAACCCTCTCCAAACCCTCTTGAATTAGATTTTCTCTTTCTTAAGTTAATGCGTAGTGCTTTAATGGAGACTGGCTTTGAGGAGATGAGAACACCCCAGTGGCTCCTCTGGGCTCTTCAGCCTCCCCAAGTGCGTGTGGAGCCCACCTGAGCTGGAGGCAGCTGCAGAGGAGCATTCGTCCGGTGTCCCCAGCTCTGCAGTGGGGCCCCTCACTGGGAGCCGTGGAGTCCAGCCCAGGAGCACACAATTCCCATGTGGCACCTCATGGCGTGGATCCCCAGTCCAGGCAGCGCTGGGAGCCCCGAGGGTTTGGAGGGCAGCTAGGACTCCTCGCTGTCCTCCTCGCCCCTGCACCCCGCGTACAACGCTGCCAGCTGCCGGAAACGGGGCCCCCAGCCCCCCAGGTAGGAGAAGTCCTGCTCCGAGCCGCTGGACCAGGTGTTGATGGAGCTCAGGGAGGGCACCGGGGAGTCTGAGCCCTCAAAGGCATAGGTCTGGAATGAGTCGTAGGGCGGCACAGAGAGGTCCTCGTCCGCCTGCTCCACCTTCCTGCAGATATAGTCTCTGAACACAGAGAAGTCCAGGTCTGGGCTCTGCACCCACTGCGGGAGGGCATGGAGCTCGGAGGCTGGGTTTCTGCCCGGGCCCCCTTCCCCTGGCCCCCCACCTCCATCACCACCTTTGATCTCACTGAAGTCGTAGAGGCTGCGCAGGGCTGACATGTCATAGGCCTCTGTGTCCTGCTCGCCACCCCCTTCATCGTTGTATTTGATGACATTGTCCCTCATGTCCTCGTCATCCTCAGATGTCAGGTGGCTTTTGTGGTGTCGCTTCAGCGTGAGGATCAGGAGGACCAGCACTGGGAAAGGAAGAGACAGTCAGATGGGTGCAGGGTCTCAGGGAAGCTGTGCTCCCACAGGGTGAGGATGGTCCCTGCTCGGTGGCAAGTGCAGAGACACAGCACCCCAGCATGGGGAGTCTCCCCGGCATTCCAGACAGTTCTGATCAGCCAGGCTCATCCAGCAGCAGCCATGCTGTGTACTGGCTTGGAGAGAAGTTTGTCCGGGCTCCAGGGCAGACCAGGAGCTTCCTTTCCCATGCAGCAGAACCACTGAGACATGAGGGACCAATGGCTAAACACACAGCTGGACAGACAAATGGATGGCTTCTGCAGAAGATGAATAGGAAAAGGGGATACAAGATTCACAGCAGCAACCGAATGTTAGGTGGGTGAGTGAGGAGCAGATGGCACAGAGCCTGAGCAGCGAGCCACAGCTGTGTCCTGGATCATCATCCATTCAGCCCATCACCTTTAAAGCACCGATGTGCACTTTATTCGTTTGGGCAATTAGGCAGAAATTTGTTTGCACTGCGTTGGAAAATGAAACCAGTGTAAAGTGCACCCTGTGGGAAAGGGTTTTCTGAACAGAGATGCAGAAGGAGACAGGGAATGGAGCCATGCCAAGGATAAGAGACCTCACCAAACTGGTGTCTGGACAGCCCTTGGAGCCAGCCAGGAGCCAGCCTTGGGGCCAGAGGGCTTTCAGCAGCTGCATCCATCAGCTGCCCTGTGCTAAACCTGAGGGCACTGCAATGCCCCTCCCTCAGAGCCCCTTCCCACATGCACACAAGCCCACACTCCCCATGCCCAGCAAAGCTGCCAGTGTGTCAGTGGCACGCAGCAGCATTGCTGGGGTGCAGGTCCTGACCTGGGCAGTGCTCTGGTGTGGCTGCAGCCCAGCTCTGCATCCTGTCCACATGCTCACACGTGCTCTAACTCTGACCCTTCTGGGTAAGAGCACACCTGTGCACCCCACACCTGCTGCCCTTGGCCACATGCTGGGAGCACACACGCCCCATCTGCTGCAGGATGCCTGCTGTGGGCACAGCACGGCAGCTGGCAAGCAGCTCTTGGTTCCTGCCTGTCCAGGCAGGGAGTGAGCCAGCAGCTCTCCAGGCCCTGCTGGGCAGCAGCACACCTGCCTGGCACTGGGAGCTCTGCTCTAGCTGCCTTGCAGAGCCCAGCGTGCAAGAGCTGTGGCGAACACGGGAGCTTCCCCACTGGTCCCCCACTGGCAGGGCAGGGGCTGAGGCTCCTGCCCCCCGTTCTGCAGCTACCAGGGAGGAGACAGATGCAGAGGAGCCTGCCCTGTGCCCACAGCACCCGCCTGCACACGGTCATGTGATGCTGATGGAGTGGTGCTGGGGCAGGACAGGAGCGGCCCGGGGACAGGCAGGCACTCACCAACCAGAATGAGGACGCAGACCAGCAGCGCGATGAGGGCGCCGGGGCTCAGCGTGGCTGACACGACGTAGGCTGTGCTGTTGCACGACTGGATGGCCCCGTTGCTGTCGCAGCCGCAGACACGGATGGTCAGAGTCCCGGTGCTGCTCAGGGCTGGGGGGCCGCTGTCCACCACCAGAATGGGGAGCAGGTACACATCCTGCTCCTGGCGATTGAAGCCCACTCTCTGTGTGTGCACTGCCGCCGTGTTGTCTGCAGAGAACAAGAAAAACCATGGCAAAGTCAGCCCCACATCGCAGCCTGCAGGACCTGCCAGGAGCTCCTCCATGCTCTGGATGAACAGCAGCTATTTGTGCACCACCTCCAGCAGCTTTCCCAAGACAGACTGGGGTCTCCCTCTCCTCCACTGCAGGGACCCAGCTCAGGGCTCCCTGGCATTGCAGCCCCTCAGCAGCCCAAGTGCCTGAACATGGCCAGCTCCACTCCAGCATGTTCCCCTTTGCCAGCACCTCAGAGTCAGCCTGGCATCCTCCTTGTCAGCATACCCGGGAGAGAGCCTGGCATAGGAGCAGCAGCACGTGAGTGTCTGAGCCACACTGACAAACAACGCAGGTGGCACACAGAGAGGGGAAAATCCTTGCAGAAGACCCTCTGAGAGTGGCACAGAGTCAGAATCAGGATAAAAATCAGTTGCTGAAATGTACACAAGAGCAGACAGGGTCTGCAGGTGGCACTGAGACTGCAAGAGCAGACACTGCTTGCAAAGCCAAGAGCCACGGGTGAATGGTCCTGCCTCAGCCCGAGGGCCGGATACCCCTATGATGCTCTGTAACTCCTGAAGGAGTAGGCAGAGCTCCTTCCAAGCCTCCCAGCCAAGTCAGCCATCCTCCTCCCCATCTGCTTACACCCTGCTGCTCCAGGGGCTCAGCTGGCACAGCACAACTCATTATGATCCCATTAACACAGCCACTTCACGGGACCCTCCAGGGCCCCAGTGCCAGCGATGAACCCAAGGAGCAGCTGCTGCCGACCAGGAGCAGGTAGGGAGGGCAGGGACAGGGACTGACACTGGGGCTGACTCCCTGCTCAGGGGTGCTGTGTGCTTCCAGCCAGCAGCAGCACGGGCAGGACGGGGCTGAACAGCAAGTGACAATTGCAGCCAGGTGTCAGAAGCTGCTGCTGACTGCCTGCAGTCTTTATCTAATAAAACATAGATTGGCCCACTCACAGCAAGGTGCTGCTGTCTACGGACTCTCCTCATCAGACCTGATTTATGCCGGACCATCCCCTTTCTCTATGAATCAGCTCTTCCATTGGAAAAGACATCTACCGTAATTCTGGCCCTTGGGCTGCTGCCACCACGGAAATTGCTGTATGGATTGGGTGCTGCATGAGAGCACACGGGGCACGGTGGGGACAGGAGGCGAGCCAGGACGGAGGCACACACTGAGTGCAGGATGGGCAAGACCCACTGGTCACCCAGGAAGCAGATCCCAGAGGCACTGTGTGGCAGCCGGGCACAGCAGAGCACAGAGCCCATCTCCTGTCCTGAAGGACACCTGCCACTGTGGTTGAGACTCCTGGAGCAGCATGTGGCAGCAGCACCGTGGCAACTGGGCAGAGGTGTCAGGAGGAGCAGGGGAGCACTGGCCCCTGGGTGCAGGGAGGCTGAACCAAGTGCCGTGACAGGGAGTCGGCTGGGAGCTGCCTATGGCCTACCAAGGATGAGCTAGGAAAAAAAATTATTGTTGTGCTAATCGTTTGCACAAAGGTAATGAAATCTCATTTGGTGCTGCTCCCCTCTCCTTGCTGCAGTGTAGCAGGGAGATATAAATAATGTTAATGGCACCATCTCAGCAACAGGCCAGGACTAACTCCTAGCTAGCCCAGCTAAAAGTAAGCCTCAGACACCTGGATCCAGTGGAGATAAAGCCACAGGACAAAGAGGACAGACCAAAGTGCTGTAAGCGAGCTAGGCTCTGGTCACAGTCCAGGAGGGTCACGTTGCTGGCACTGTGTCGTGACACACTGTCAACACCAGTCAGGTCACCAGCCTGGGGCTGGGGTCAGATCCTGGCTCAGAAGATCCCCGAGCACACCCTGATCTCCTGCACCTCCACTGCAGCTCAGCCCATCCCTCGCCCAGGTCTGATGGAACACAGTGCTTGGGAATTCTCCCAGCTGCTCTTCAGTGCTGTGTAAACGCAGGGGTAGCACCCACCAAATCTCTCTGGAAATACAGCAGGAGGCTGTTTACAGCCTTCTGTTTACAGCCAGCTCCAGCTCCAGTTAGGGACCTGCCATGAGGCACGCTGTATTTTTAGAAACAGTCTCTAGAAATCAAGGGGAACTACACATGCAAGTGGCAGAGGGGCAGGCACCAACCTTGGCTCAGCTGAGACAGCTCAGGCAGCACGGCACCACTGAGCCCCCAGCTCCAGGGATGGGAACAAGGAATATTGCCACTCACCAAGCCAAAATAAAGAAGCCACAAGTACTTAAATCTATCAGCAGCATGACAAGACAGGTCTGCTCAGAGAAACCTCACCTCAGGAAGGGGCTGAGGGTTTGCTCTGTGAACCAAAATTTGAGGCAAGGGAGCAACAAAAATCCCAACTACAAACACTATTTTAAACACTATGAAACTACATTTTCTCTCCTGAACAGGGTGACAGGAGCCCCTTGTACAGGAGGGAGATCCACAGAAATTTCACATCTACACCAATGACACAGCTCACACCAAGGCTGGACAGGCAGAGCTCAGCCTGGCAGGGACCAGCCACCTCTGGCACCAAAACGGTTCCACTGCCCACTTACCACTCCCCGTTCCCCAGAACATAAACTCTTCTCTGTTGGGTGTTTGCACCCCTGTTACTCGCAAACTTCTGTGTTCCCCTCTGCAATACTCCAAAAAAAGAAGTGCTGCTGCCAGGCAATTGTAGTCCCTTTGACCATAGAAGTGAAGAAAATTTTGCCCAGATCTGGGAAAATGTATCCTAGAAAACGCATTCAAAGCAACCTCCTACAAAACAATGCCATTTCTCTTGGTGCAGTTGTTTCTTTACATGTAGCTGACCCACAGCAGCTGCTTTAGGGTGTGTCTTGGTGCAGATTTGTTTGCACTGGCACAGCCCAGACAGGCCTGGCTCTGCAGCCCTTGTGTCTCTTCCTCTGCAGCAGCTTTCTGCCAAATCCATGTCTGGGGTGACAGGGCTGAGGAGCAGTGCTTCTCAGGAGCCGCACTGGAATGCAAGCAGACGTTAATCCACAGCTTTCCTGAACAGACGAGTCTGGGTCTCCACACTTGGTTTCCTGCCCACTCCCCGCAAAGCTGCACCTTCTGCTGAGGTGACACCGCTCCAAAGGCTGTGCCGAGTGTCCTCTGATGCCCCAACCCAAGCCATTTACTATCACTGCCGTCTTGCTGCACAAACTGACATTTCTCCGTAGGTTTCCTCTGCCACCCTCTCCCTGATCACGCAGTGACATTATCCTGTGTGGCATCACATCACCTTGTGTGGCAGGGCAGGAGAGGAGCAGGTCCCCGGACAGGGCAGGAACCGATGCGAGCCAAGCATGCAGGGACCCGTCAATACTGCCCTAAGAGGAAAGTTTAGAAATGCAATATACTCTGGTGGTAGCTTAACGTCACCAGGAATAATAAAATAATTAAGTCTCTCAGACTCTCTCTCCAAAGAGGCTCTTGGCAGCCTCAAAGACAGAACTAATAAATCCTTCTCATAACTCAATCTCAAACAGCTCTAGGAGAGCAGGAGGGATTTTGAGATCCCTTCCCTCTCTCCCAGACTCACGGGGCCCTGTAAGCATCTGCCTTCCCCTTCCCCAGCAGCTGCCCTGTTGTACAGGAGCCTGGGAATGCTGGCTCCAGGGAGGAGCACACGGCATCCGGCTGGGCCTGGGGGCACGCTGCTGCCAGAGCTGCCCAAAGGGAGCACACCTCCTCCAGCCCCAGGTGGTGCAGCTGGTAGAAGAAACATCCTGTTCTTCCCTTTTGCCTCTTCCTCTCCTGAGTTCTCTGGGGCCAGGCCACAGCACCACTGCTGCTCCTTTGCTGTTTGCTCGGCCCTGAGGAGGTCTGATGCTCTTTTACACACACACCCCCCACCCTGGTCAAACCAGCACCTGTGCTGCTTGTGCTGAGAGTGGCATCCCTGCAGGGCTGGAGGAGGCTTCCTCTATCCTCAGGCAATCCTCATATCCTAACATTTTGCTTTTGATTGTTATGATTTTCAGATCTTCTATCACCCACTACATGCTCTTAATGAGACCTGCAGAGAGTTCAGACATCTGCTTGCCGAGCCCTTGAGCCCTGGAGTCAGTAGCTCCATGTGTCACTCCATATTACCTAGCACTCCTTCCAGGTTGCTGGGCTTGGATGCTTTCTACCATCCCTTCCAACACAATTAGCATTTCTTGGAGAACATGGTTTCAGGCTTTAATTGCCTTTGATCCTGCTGTAATCAATTTTCTCAGGCCAGAAAGATCCAGCAAAGGGCGAGTTAGGAGACAGAGGATGGTAAATGCCTTTGGAATGGTACCAGTTGGACCTTAACATGGTCAGCTTCTCTAATTCCATCTCTTCCTTTAGTCACTCCATTTGGTGGGCATCTTTTTCCTGGATCATCGCTGCTGCTACCACAGGTGACTTTTATTCCTTGTATGATGAATCAGGAAGTTTGTGAGCATTCCCTCAGACAGAGCAAAAGCACAGAGAGACACCAATAGGCAATGGTGCAGTTTCCAAGAGCCCAACTCCTGCAAACCAGCTGTAACTCAGCTACGTGATCACCTCTGTTCCTGTGTCTCTCCTGGAGCAGTGGAGCCAGGGCAGCTCTGTGTGCCACTGGGGCTGGGTGCGGGGCTGTGGATGTGAACCACAGTCAGCTTGCAAGGGCTCTTCCTGCTCTGTGCAGAGGTGGCAGCAGTGGGGCCTGGCCTGGCAGGGTTTGGGCAGCAGCAGTGCCATGACTGTGCTGGGGCAGAACCAGGCCGCAGCACACCTGCCCCATCACCACGGCCATACACCTGCTTATGAGCAGGTATTCCACAAGCTCATCGTCTGATGGACGGGCTGCCCCATTAATTGCCATGAAGTTTCCCTAAAACCCTCCATGCTGCCCACAAGGAGCCTCGCAAGAGCCCCAGCAGCACTCAACGTCCTCTCCAGCCCTACCCCGGCCTGGTTCTGCTCTCACCTGCACGATGGGGCTCTGCACTCAAACCTCTGCCTGCCTGTCGCTCCTTCTGCTCCTCCAGCTGTGCACGGGGTCAGTTTTGCCAGTGAGATCCCTGCCTGAGTAGACCCCATACTGTGGACCCCCGGAGGGAGCCCTGACACTGTTCTGGCAGCTCACAGCCCCCCCGGCTCCCCCCGAGCAGCCTCACCATGCCAGGCACTCCTGCCCTGCCCAACCAACTGCAACAGGAGCTTTCCCGAGCAGGTGCTGGGCCCTGCCGTGTTGGGGACAAGTCACTTCCCGAGGTGGCTTTCTGGTGCCACGAAGGAGCCAAGTGAAGTTGGTGCAAAGCAAAAGAGAGGATTTAAGCAAGAGCTTAGCGAATCCATCTGTGCTGACATCCATCAGTGTCACTCCTTGGCTGCAAAAGCAATATTTATAAATCACGTTTCAAAACTGGCTACAAATTTGTACAAAGAAACAGATGGGCTGGTGGTAGCAGTTTGTCACCACTGATATTTATACGGGGGAGTAGAGACAAGTGCAAGAGGGGTGAATGCAGGAGAGGGAAGCAATGGGGGAACACACGGGGAGGATGCAGCGAGGGGACCTACGAGAGCAGGGGCAAAGGTGAATGAACCCAAGGCAGTCGATGCACTGGAAAAGGGGGCAGAAATAAAAGGGAGGGAGGTGACACCAAGACACACGCCTGTTAGAAATGAGGGGTGCCTCCATCTGCACAGGCAGCCACCTCCGCTTGCTGTGGAAGACAGCACTGCTCAGCAATTGGGAGGGTCTCCAAACACTCTGGGAATAACCCTGCAGCAACAACATTTGTTTTCCAAAGAGGAGGAGGCGGGAGGTGATGCCAGCTTTTACTCATTTTATGCAGTGTTACACCACACGAAAAGCTCAAGGGATCGTTTAGCACAAAGAATTACCCTGTGCCACAAGAGCCTCATCCCACTCAAGAGAGCAGCAGCTCCGGAGGAGATGGTGGCACACGTGTCCTGAACCTACTGCAATGCCAGCACTTGGGCCGCTGTTGGTGAACCCCAGCAGCCCAAACAGAGGGTGACTCCCACACAAAGCCGGGGAGCCAAGCAGCCCCTGCTAAGCCCCAGACATCCCTGGCCAAATACCCTGCCAGAGCAGCAAATCAGCAGTGGTGGCTCTGGGATGGCACCCTGGCCATGGCAGACACCCTGGCCCAGAGCCAGGAGCCTCATATGGGTCCAAGCAGGGATGGACACCCGAGCGTGGCTCAGTGTGTTCAAGCATATTTTCATAAGGTCCTTCAAAGAAAGTGAGGGAAGTTAATCGCTGGGCGTGGGGCAAAATCTTGCTGAGGATTAAAGCCTGCTTACATGATGAGAAGCAAAGGTCTGAACAGCTGCCCCTGAGCAGAGGGGGAGGGGCTCAGGTCAGGGACAGCTGTGCTGCTCAGGACACAAAGCAATATCCAGCCCTGCTACCATCACATCTGAAGCTTTTCCATTTTGACTATCCCTAATAATACTGAACCAAGCAGGATCTTACGTCAGCAGAAGGCTCCTCTGATAAGCTCAGAACAAACTAAACCAGGCTTTTGACAGATAAAGCTGCAAAAGCAGAGAAAGAAAATGGTTTTAAAAGAAAACCCAACCAAAACCAAAGAAGAATTTCAATGTGGTCTGCTGGCCCCTGTGACAAGCACGTGCACATGTGGCTGGAGAAGGTCCCAGGATCTGCAGGGGACCCTGCTCTACCTACCACTACAATCAGCACCTAAATTCACCCTGAACACCAGCCAAAACCAGGAAGCATCCTGATAGCTACTTTTTTGGATTGTTATTGTCCATACAAATGCAGCCTGACCTCACAGCCTGCAAAGCCCAACAGCAGCCACGGCTCATCCAGCAAAACCTGCATCGCAACCCACCGCTCACAGCAGCATCAAGTCACCCACCATGAGCTGCTCAGCCCAGGGATGCAGAGAACCCCACAGGACCAGACAAGCTCTGCCTGGCTGCATGTCCCAAAGGACAGGATGAGCCTCAGGAAACACAGAGGAACTGCGCCCAGAGCCGCCACCGCACAGGGAATCAGGCTCTGTGGGCTGTGTCCCAGAGAACCTGCCATGGCTGTGGGCTGGCTGTGGCACGGCCCCACTGCCTCCCAGGGCCTCTGTTTGTTGGTGGCACAGGGCTGGCCACCCACACGGCAGCCCCAAAATGACCCATGCTCCAGGATTTACCTTGGAGAGGGATAAATCATAATGCTCAAAATGGGAGCATGTTCATCTATAAATCCACATCATCTCCTTGCCTGTAGGCAAGTTGGAGATTTCCCATCAAGAAAGGGACTGAGAGCCCTGAAAATATGAAAGGCTTAACCAGACAGCATGAGAGGAGCTTTAGAGCTGCTTGCAGTAAGGAATAAAGCTGGCAGAACCTCCTTGAGGAAATCCAAGCTGTTTGCTGATCAGTCCCACCATTTCAGGTTGGTAAGAAGCCCTGTGACATGCCCGAAGCACCCGGAGCTCCATCTAGCACAGAGACACTGTAACTCATCTCGCTCTCCGTTGCCAGAGGTGCCACTCAGCCTGAGGGCTGAGGGGCCAAGGGTGCAGCGGGACTTACCCTGGATATCCAGCAAAGAAAAGTGGTGGTTATTGGTGGCTTCAGGCGCCAGTGTGAAGTAGAAACGATGGCCACTCTGAGGCTCATCCCGGTCCACAACGCTGATTGTCTGGATCAGCTGTGGAGAGAGGCAGAGGTGAGCACCAGCGCTGAGCTCCACAGCCCCTCCCAGGGTCCCACATGCAGGGTCCGGCCAGTGGCATGGCCGGCTGCGGCCACACTGAGGGATGAACCTTCGACCCTGCTGACAGGCTCAGGGGGACACCAGCAGAGTGACGCCCAGTGTGACGTGGGCTGCACAGGAAGGCTCTCAGGCAGAAGGGGGTGGACGGACAGGCTGGCACTGGTCCAGAGCGCTGCCTGCGGCACGAGACCAGGGCTGGGGGACACCCGCTACCTGGCCTGGCTTGGCATCCTCACACACAGCGGCTTCGTAGGGGGTGGCGAGCTCAGGCGGATTGTCATTGACGTCCAGGATACGGATGCGGAGAGAGGCCCTCGACACCTGGGAGTGATTATCTGAAACACAAAGAAAAGCAGAGCTTCAGGACAACCTCTGCCCAACTGCTGCTATCAGGGAGCAACCCCCCTCATCCCCATCTGTCCAGAGGCCATCATGGCTGCTGCCAGCGCCAAGGCTTGCACAGCATTGCACCTCTGCCGGCCTGTGGCATGGAGTATCTCCAGGACAGCAGCACCTGCAGAGCATTGCTCAGCCTCACCACACCCTGTAAAAGAAGCCCAGCCTCTGGGCTGTGTGCCAAGGACTCCTGAAACACCACTCTGAAAAATCTGAGCAGCCTCAAGATAGTCCCAGGCATAAGGGTCAGACACCAGTGAGGAGGATCTGTGCTGCAGCCAAACAGCACCAAGATGAGACAGAAAATCTGGATGTGAGATCACCCCCTGATATGGATCCTGATCCTTAGGCCCTTGGCGCTGGCAGCAACATCTGAGAGGTGACTGAGCAGAGCTGGGATGAGAAACAGCTGCGACCAACTAAGGGCACAGGGTGGTAGTGCAATCTGTCCCTCCACCTCTGCTGTGCTCAGGTGACCCAGGGTCAAATGTGCCCTGCTGAGGCATGAGCCTCCTGCCCGGGGAACCAGGCCTCTCATGCTGACACTGGGTTTATTGCCGTCAGCAGCCTAAACTTGAACCCAGCACCATCCACCGGCTGGCATGAGGGGTCACAAAGTAAGACTGAGGGCAGGCAGCCCTCCCACCCTGGCAGTCACCAGCCCAGCCTCACACAGGCAGTGGTCCTGGGGACTCCCCCCTCCCTTGGGGTTCACTCTGCACATGGGACGGGGACAGCATTTACACCTCCACTCACTGCAGCGTCACTGAGCTACACACACACTGCCAAGGGACACTGAGCCCGTGCTACAGGATTATAAATCACTCTGGAGGGCCTGATGTTTGCTGAAGCACCTCATACATCTCCAGAAATGAGAACTCCCTCTTACTCCATCTCCTTTGTTTTACCCAGAGGCTGCACCTGTGACAGAACTAATGCTTCTCTCCACACTTGGGCAGGAGTTCTGCTGCCTGTTTGTCTATAACATTAATACTGGCCCCCGCAGATCAGGTGGGAAAGGACCCAGGGGAGAGGAGATTTAGCGCTGCTCCATAATTAGCCAGGAATCTAAGCCCCCTCCCCAGAGCTGCCTTCACCCGGTTCTCACGTTATCACTCCCTCTCACCCAGACCAGCTGCTCTGGTGATTAGATAGCTGTTTTTGGGGGAGGGAGGCAGAAGTCGTGACTAAAAGCCTGGAACTATGTGTTATTTTAAAAGGCGTGTTGGTGCAGTGAAATAAACTGCAATTGCCTTCAGGAAGAGAGAAAGGGGGAGGCAGTGGGGTGAGAAGGGAGCCCGGGGAGGTGGAGGGGTGCGCGCTTGGTGCCCACAAATGAGCAGGAAGAAAAAGGGTTCAATTCCTGCAAGAAGGAGGATGACAGCATTTCATCACCCCCTCCTCAGCCCACAGGAAGATGGATAACCATCCCCGCTGCTCAGCTCTGGAGCAAGCTGGCATTGCTGAGAGAAAGATGAAGAAAGGCAGAAAGAGAAGAGAGGAAGAAGAGCCTGAAGGGAGGAAGAACCCAGGGCCCCACCTCTTCTTCTTCCTAGCTGTAACCCAGAGGAGGGATTCCTCCATCAGTGCCCCAGGGTGTGGGAGCCAGCTGTGAGCAGGAACCAATCCCAGCGCTGCCGAACCCTGCCCTGGACCTGCTGGAATGGTGTGTGCCAGGTCTGGACACCCAGGTGAGCCTGAGCACGGCAGCTTCCCTTCAAGGCTGCCTCAGGAGGGACGTGATCAGCATGTTTAGAGCCAGGCAGAACCACGGGTCCGTGCTCGTCCCCAGCTCCAGCCGCGGCTGCCGGGAGCGCTTTGTGCCGCGCACGCGAGCGGGGTCACGCACAGAGCTGAGGACCTGCACCCGCCCCTGCCCCAGCCAGGGCTTGCGTCCCGCATCCCTGGGCACAGCTCAGAGATGGTGACCTTTCTAAATGCACCCTGTCATACGAAAGCTCTCCTTTTGCCCCTTCCAAAACTGTTGAAGCCTGAGGCTCACGCTCACTCCTGGTTCAGTGACGGGGTCAAAATTTGATGTGTCCAGGAACATCAAGGTTAGAAATGCAACTACTGCACTCCTGTCTACCTTTCCAGTGAGGCACACGTCAGCTTCTTTTTATTTTGGCTGTACAATATATATTTGAAGGTTTCTCAAACGCTTTATCAACCTCCCTCTTCCTATGAGCCAATACCTGGATTTACTGGTGGAAAATATGAAAAACGGTTGGATGTATTTGAAAACAGTTATCTTCAAAAAATCTGAAATATGTTTTCTGTAACAGTGTGGCATAAACTGAATTTATGGTGGTCACAAGTGTGATTAAGATTGTTGGAGTACATCTGTGATAAAAGGCACAAAGCACTAAACTAACGCAGGATTCACGTCTGCGAGGTCAGAAACTCTGGCCTGTGCTTTCCCTACCTGTGTGCACGCACCCAAAACACCCCAGCACAGGAGCAAAGGCTTGGCAGGCAGGTCCCAGTGCCAGGAAGAGCAGCAGAGGGGGTGGATGAGGCAGGAACCTGCCCTCGCAGGGCTCTGTGAGCAGCACCTGGCCCGTGGTCGGGGCGAGGGCAGCACGTGGCAGCTGAGGGCGACTGGCGGGGAAAAAAAGCCCTCTTCCATTGCAGCATCTCTCCTCAGTATTCCAGCTCAGCTGACTGACATGCAAATTAGTTTAATTATTTCTTCTTCTAAAATAAATTATATTTTGCAGTGGCTGCAATATGTTGTGTCAGGCAAAATTACATTCAATATTTTTAAACTAATTGATGTCAGCCTTGAGAAAACCTGATTGACAGCAGCGAGGAAACTAGGCTGCTACCTAAACGCTTTCCTAAATTAAAATTAAACATGCCGTTTTTCTGCATTTCCTTCAGGAGTTGGAATGCTATTAATCTGAAAAGACTGAGGAAAGAGACATGGAAAATACACAGAAGAAGAGGGAGATGCTGGAAGCACAGCCGTGCAGTATGGGAGCTCCAGGCTGGTGACTGGCAGCTGCCTTTGCCAACATGGGAGGAATTATTTCAGAGCCACTGGAGCCGCCGTGCGTGGGGGACAGAGTTCTGCCCAGTGCTTCCACGTTGCTGCATCTGTGGCTGCCTCAATACAGCCACCAGTGCAGCTCAGGGCGTGCCACCCAGACACCCATGCCCAGGTGCCACCTGGCAGAACAGGCAGCACCGGGACAGGACTTGCAGGGATGGGACAGGCAGGGACAAAACTCTGGAGCAGGAGATGGTCACAGTCCTGCTGCAGGCAACACTCAGGCTCAAATGCTTCAGGGGAATCTTCATCCACATCCCAAAGTATTTCTTAATTTAATTAATCTTGTAAGTAATCTGAACGGGACAGTATTCTCCTCTTGAATATTCAGAGGCAAAACACCAACTTGCCCTCTCCCTGAGTTGCAGACAGCTGAGCACCCGCAGGACCAACACTGAGCAGCTCTGGGCAACTGCTCACCAACGCTGGAGCTCTGCAGCAGCAGCTCCCAGGGATGGGAAGAGACTGACAATGCTTGGTCACCCCTGTTGTGGCAGGAAAGGAGGGGACCCATG
Source organism: Atrichornis clamosus (assembly GCA_013400975.1). Taxonomy (NCBI): domain Eukaryota; kingdom Metazoa; phylum Chordata; class Aves; order Passeriformes; family Menuridae; genus Atrichornis; species Atrichornis clamosus. The sequence continues at coordinate 100,701 of WBMZ01014821.1, forward strand.
GTTTCTGCTGTGCCAGGACCCAACCCTTACTCCTCCAGACCCTCATACAATCTCACAATAAAGCACTTTGCATTTTTACACCCAAACCTTTCCTGTGGAGCTCCAAATCCAGCCACTGCCGAAGCGCACGTGCCATTTGCCCTCCTGTCACACACACAGTCGTGCAAGGCATCACACACCCAAAGGTGCTCAGCAGCTTCTCTGGGTCTGAGGAGACCCCAGGGATGTGCAGCTGCAGCACCTGGGGCAGCCCAGCTCATGGACACTGCTGGGCACAGCATCCAACCCACTCTTCTGTGTCAAGACCAAATTGGTACAATACTGAATTCAAAATTTTTACACTAGTAAGGAAGCCAGAAGAGACAGGAGTGGAATTTATTCCTCACTATCTCAGCAAACTGGGAGAACAAAATGCAGAACAGAAGCCTGGGATGGGCCACTCTGCTCTCCAGCCCTGATGCCATGGTTGTGGAGCACAGGGTGGGTTTGTAGCTGTTGGTGCAGCTCCTGCCTGCAAAGCACAGCGCTGATGGCAAGGACAGAGCAAGAGCATGCCAGGGGTATGACTTGTCTGACAGGTGGCTATATCAGAGGCTGGAGCTGAAAACGTGGCTCCCAGCTGAGGGAAAGCAAAGTGGAAGCAGCAGTTAAGCCAAGTAACATATAAATGGCTCTCACCTCTCCTGAGTCCTGCCCAAACACAGCAGCATGAGAGTCATTAAATTGCATCCAAACACAATGCTCTGATTAAAGCCAGTCTCCAGCAGGAAGATTTATCATCTCAATTACCAGCAGTGGACACAGCAGTCAAGGCCTCATCATTTTACATGAGCAAAGAGGAAAACAGGAAGAGAATCACTAATATTAGCCCAAGGAAGGTAAACAGCTTGCAAGGGAGATGAAGATTTATCTGTGGAAACGCTTGGCCTGGTCCCAGGCCAGATTAGCTGAACAGCCCCCATGCTTCCTGCTGGCTGCCACGCTGCAAGGCCAAACACTCTGCGGGTCCCTGGCCGGCCGAGGCAGCTCCTGCTGGGGGTGCCTGGCTGGGGGGGCAGAGCTGCCCCCTGCTCCTCCTGCCAGCAGCAGGCAGCCCAGACGGCTCATGGGCACAGCCAGGCACTCTCTGAAGCTTTTCTTACTGCTCTCAGAGGCAAACACAGTCTGGTATCTGCAGGTGGGACACACCCTGGACACGGTCTCTGCTGCAGCAGCAGTGGGCCCCAGACAGGGCTCTCCAGGGTGGGGGCACAGCTCCTGCTTGGAGCTGCCTGAGCCCCACAGGCTGCCTGTGGGAACAAGGGCTGCCAGCAGGGCTGGCTCTCCTTCAGCCTCCAGTGGTCAAACCCTGCCCAGGAGAGCCCTGCCAGCAGACAAGGAGGGCAGCTTAAGGAGGCCACAGGCATGCAACATCTTGTTGCAGCACACTCCCAGCCATGTTCCTGGTGCCGTGGGAATCAAGTGGGCCTGGCACCATGGGAAGAGTGGGCACGGCTTCCCATCTGCCCCAATGAGCTGGGCCACCAGGCACAAGCCTGGGCAGCAGGAAACCTGGTGGGCTTGGTTCCATTCTTCCTGTGAGTTTACATCTCACTAAGGAAAGACAGTATTTGACCCCTTGCCTCTGACGGAGTTTGTGACATCCAACCTGGCCACAGAGAGCAGCCTGTGGCAGGCAGCGGCACCCCACATGCCCATGGTGAGCACCACAGAGCCCTGCCAGCACCCCTGTGTGCCAGGAACTGCACTGCTGGATGTGCTGATGCCAGTGTGGAGGCTACCAGCTGCCCTGCATCCCATGCTCCCACTGCCACGGCTGATCCCACTGCTCCAGGCACACCCTGACAGCTGCTGCACGGCCCCGCTCCAAAACCCCTCCATCACTCAGAAGGCTGTACCTTTACAACTGCCCTTTCCGCCAGAGGATTCAGACATAAATTGTACTTTAAATTCAATATCAGTCATTAATATTTCATGATTACAAAACGTTAAGGATAATGTCACTGGAAAGAATGTCTGGGCAGTTAAAACGGATGACTCAGAGCTCACCATGGGAGAAGTCAGAGCACTGAAGAGTCTCCCTGGCTTTTGAAGCGATCCAGCCTGACAGGCTTCCCTGCCAGAGGGGAGCCGCAGCATTTACTGACTTGTTCTGAAATCCTAGCCACAGCGTGTAAATATTGTCCTTCTGATTCTTGTCACCTCACGTTTCCTTTGGATGCTGAGTTGTGCTGCAATGCCGCCATCCCCTCCTCCCTGCAGAGCCTCCCCATGGGGCCCCCAGGACGGGCCACAGCTCGGCAGTGGGCTGCCCTCCCTCCAACGTGGCCAGGGAAGGCTCACAACTGTGCCACTCCTGGGTCACCCATGTCATCCAGCACAGAGCATCAGCACAGAGAGGGATTGGGATGCACTGCAGAACCAAAGGCATCCCCTCAGGGCAGCGGGGCCAGGGACACTGCCCCCTCCTCTCCCGGGATCATGGGGCCTGCACCCTTGTCTGGCCAGAGCGGGTGTCAGAATCTGACCTCTGGGACCCGAGCCAGGCCCTGACCCAGCTCCTTGAATGTGAACAGCACCTTCAATGCTCAAGAATGAGCAAAGAAACACTCTCTCAGCAAAGTCTGGAGAAGGCTCCTGCCCACAGACAGACAGGCCTTGGCACATGTCAGCAGGGATCAGGAGGTGCTCTGCAGCCACAGTAGCTCCCTGGTACCAACTGCAGGGCAGAGGCAGAGCACAGCAGGGCCCAGGTTGCCCGGCTGACTTGCACATCCAAAATATGGAGAACTTTGAAGAGTATGGCAATGCCTTTCTGTTTCCCAGCACAATGCCTGGGACATTCTGCCCCCACAGTCCCTTCCCACTGCTGCACTGGCAGGACCTCCCATCCATTCCTTCTGTGCCAAGCCTGCACCACCCCAAGCAAATGGGAGGCATCCAGAGCTACAAACCCAGGCGCAGGTACAGCCCGCAAATCCCAAACACTGTGAGCCCCAGCAGAAGCGAGTGCTGGCAGTCACCCAGTGCCACAGGGCTCCAGCTGATGGGACATCCACGCACAGCACATGACTGATCCAGAAGGATGCAGGTGATGTGAGCACAGCCTCCTGGGAGCCCCCAGTGCTGCTCAGCAGGTGTGAGTGCAGGGAGCGAGCTGCTCCAGGATGACTGGCAGAGATGGCGTGTAGAAAACACAAATTTGATTAGTGTTCATCAAATATACTATTCGACCATGCTCCCTTATTAATGCTCGACTCAGGAAGAGTATTTTTAGGTTGTCTAGGGAGATATCAGACTCAGTGCTGCTGCATTTATTTTTCTTTTTTACTTCAGTGTTGATTAACACTTGTGTCTTGGCCACCCCTGCAATGACAGCACCCATATTCCTCCTTCTGCCCCCCTCCAGTTCCTACACAGACTCTCTGCTCCACAAAGCATTCCTCCAACTCACCTGCCTCCATCGCCAGGACAGTGATGTTGTGCCACCCCGCTGTCTCCCGGTCCAGGACCTTTCCTGTCACAATAGCACCTGTTTTGGCATCAATGTCAAAGATCCTCTCGGCGTCCGTGCTGCGGTCAATGGCGTACCTGTGACGAGGCAAAAGTGGAAACCATGAGCCCCTGGATGTGCTAAGCCCACCCTCACCAGCAGCCCCAGGAGTACTGGAATCTGACACCACAGGCCCTGTATCACTGCTCTCCTTGGCCTGTGCTGCAGCACAGCACAGGAAGGCCACATTTCTACCAGGCTGCAAGCCCAGAGCCTTCAACTAAAATTAAAGTGTGGCTTTCAGTGCATAAAGTGGAACTGTGCACAGACTGTGGACAAGGGGAAAAACCTGTTCTGATGGGAACCTTATGCTCTGGATAGACAGAGCAATACAGAATTTGTGGGCTGTAACTTCAGTCATGACTCTGGGAAGCTTCAGCACTGTAGGTTCAGGAAAAGAACAAACCCAAACTGAAGGTGTGCACCCCTGCTTGAGGAGCTCATCTCACCTACTACTCTCTGTCCTGCTCCTGCCAGTGCATCCACCCAAGTGAGAGACCCAGAGGGCAGCACAGAGTAGGCTGTGAACCAGACCTGCAGACACCCTGAACTGCAGCTACAGCTGGCACAAGGACAAGGTCTGGACTGAACCTGTGCAACTGGTGCAGCAATCCTGGCAGCAGAGGTGGGCAGCAGACAGCATGCCCCCATCAGCACAGCACATCATGCCAGCAGTCCCGAGATTTGCCCTATTTTGAGCTTCCCAGTCCCACAAGGAACAGGCTGAAGAGCTCCTCCAGCTCCAACTGGGTCCAGCTGTTCAGCAGAGACCCATCACAGGCAGCTCTCACTCTTCTCCTTTAGCTGCTCCAGTGCTGCCCCAGACAGCCTCCTCCTGGGGAGGGAACCCATATACTCCCTGTGCCACCTCCAGAGAGCACGATTCCCACCTCTCCCCAGGGGCAACCCCACAGCTCACGAGGAGTCAGACCCCAGGTTTAGCCCCGAGCCTTTGCCAGGACACCACAAATCCATGCGTGTCCCGGTGGCATGTCCTGCGTTTCCAACCATTACACATGGAATGAAGCAAGCCAACATTAAATCAGGGCACAGTGAGACGTGAGCTCCTAAGGGAAAGGGCTGGAAGGGAAGTCTGATCCAGCTGAGGCCCTCGAGCACAGCCGCAGCACAAATAACACAAACCACCACTGCAATCAGAATTAGAAATCCAGAAGGCCTGCAAATCACAAACAATACAGCATAATGTTATTGTGTACAGCATCTTTCACACACACTGAATCCCAGAGTGCTTCACAGAATTAAATAATACAAGACAGCAAAGAGTACAAAGGATAAATTACCAAAAGGAGGGCTGTGAATAAATTAGAGCCTTCAGTCACATGTCCAACCACAGAAGGAAGATAAATGTAGGGACAAAGCAAACTGGAAAGCTGGTGAGCTAGGACTGAGAGGCCACACTGGACAGGAGCAGAGCAGGACAGGCTCCAGGCTAGCAGCAGGTCCAGGACAGAGGAAGTGATCCACATGCTGCAGGGCAGTTTTCCATCTGTGGTCTGTGGGTCCACCATCCACATGGCTCACAGCCAGGGAACATCAGTTCACCTTCTTCATGCAAGGATGCCCATGGATGGCCCTGTGCTGTTCTGCCCCATGCCCTGGGAAGGGACCAGCTGCAGGTGGGAGTGCCTCTGGCAGAGCCCCTGTCCATCCACACAGCTCCATCTCTGATGGAGGCACACACAAAGGCATTCCTACACTGTTTAACGTGTTATACAGTACTAGATTACAGTCTCTAGCTCTTTCCGTTTCAGACAGATGGGGGGATGAGAGAGAAAATACAACAGCACTTGCTTGTAGCCAAACAAAAACATTCAAAAGTCACTATCTAAATTGCACTTGCACACAGTCACAATCTAGCACCTATGCAAACAACTTCCTCTTCCCCCTTTGCATCTAGAGGTGGTGGGCATCTGGCACACAAAGCCAGGTACAAGCTCAGGTATCTGCAAACCAACTACCAGGGACTGCCTGCGTGTTCTGCCCCGACTCCCAGCTGGCAGCAGAGCCTTTACAGGCACACAGCCAACTCCAAAAGGGACAGTGACACAGTCTTGGCATGTACTGCAGTCTCATCCACTCCCTGTTCACTCACTGCAAAGGGAAAGGAGAGGTCTGGCCACTCTGAATTGTACACATCAGTCCGATGTTCTGCTGAAAAGAGGAACAGAAACGGGGATGACAACACCCAATACCTTTCCAATAGCATGTATTTACATAACCACTTCCATTGTTCTTCCACATCACCCAACCTCAAACACGTCCTGCCTTCATTCCACTTCTTCATGCTATTAAGTTCAAGATGGTACTTCACCCTCCCCATGGCTTCCCTGCCTCTCAGATAAGCACATGCCTGTTTTGATCACACTCGTGTCATTGCTGCATAAACAGAGACATCTGCAAAAAATATCTACACAGCAAAACCCAGTTAGTGATGGGAGACACCCCCAAGCCTGGACACACCTGACAGGGCTGCCAGCCCAGCCAGAGGGCAGGAGGATGGCAGGGAGCACTCTGTGTCAATGGGAACCTGTTCCTATGCTTCTCATTGCTTTGCTGCTGAGGTTGTCTTCTCTCCTTTCTGGATGGTCTGTTAAGGACAGACTGCCTGTACCCCATGGCCAGGCACCAACCAAACCACTGATCTGATCCCTTTGTCACCACTGCTACAGGGAACTGTCACCTCTGCAGCGCTGCCCCAGGGAAGGAGACAGAGCTCAGCACTGCCTTGGCCACATCAGCAGGGCTGACCCTGCTGCCACTCCCTGTGACTGTGGAGGTGGCCAATCCAGGTGTGTCTGCAGCTCTCTGAGGTATCAAACGCCATGGATGCTCTGGAGCACTAGGCTGGCGTGGGAGCTGGAGCCTGGGGAGGGGCACAGGGATGTCCATCCATCCCTCAAAGCCACATCTGCTCAGAGCTGCAGATCTCAGAAGACCTCACCTTCCAACAGCTTCCAGCTCACCCCGTGCGGAGCGAGCAGCTCATTCACATCATTTTGTGCAATGTGACCTTCACCACCAGCCTCTCCACTTCTACTCCTCCAGCTTCATATTCATCTATACCACTGAAGTCAAACGGCGCTTCTCACCTGCGAAGAGGCAGTATCTAATCTCTCATCCTCCAGGTACTCAGAAACAGGACCTATGCTCATCTCTCCTGCAGCTGGCTGGTGCTCCGTATCTGGAACCGCAGTGCCCAGCTCTGATTGGGATGCGGACCTTGTACTCCATTTCCCTCTCTTGCTGCTGGCACTGCCTGTTGGTTTGGATGTTACAAGTGACTGTTTAATTTCGACAGCTTTCTCACTGCTCATCTTTCCCATGAATGCATTTCTCAAGCAGTTTGTTTCACTCTTCCCCCAAACGCAACAAGAAGCACATTTTATGCCATGTGTTTTGTTAATAGGGAGCTTTTCAAACACTGTGTGAAAAGCTTTTTGTTGTGTTTGTTTTTTCCTCCTCTCCCTTTTGTATTGAAGCAGGTTGTAGTTCTTGCTGTGCTGTTGGAGTCTATAAAATGCCCATGTCCAACACGTGTCTCCGGATTTGGTGAATGCCAAACAAGAATATCTCTGAGAACCTTAAATCCCAAGCAACATCTTCCCAGTGCTGATAAAGCCTGGAAAGCACACAATCAGAGCACAGGCTCCCACTGCAGAGAGAGAAACAAAAGGCTCCCATACAAACAGCCTCACACACACAGACAGTCTATCACTGTATTACTTCATACAATGGCTCAGTTGAGAAAAACTGCACTATGCCCAGAAAACACACAGCTAAAGCCAAAAAGCCAACTAGAAACTAAATTTTTTCTGAAAAGGAACAGTTCCAGCTTTTGATAGGCAAAAGAACAAGGATGGAATAAAATAGAAAGAACTGGACCTTTAGAAGAGCATTTCCCACACTGGTACCACAGAGGGTTTTGTGCCTCAGTGAGGTTCACGCAGCCCCTTGGCCATGCTGAGCTCAGCACGGCTCCCTGCTCACACATTGGTGTCACTGGGAAGGTCCTTCTCCGAGAGATGGGGTCATCTCCGGGTGCCCCAGCTTTCCTCCTACCCAAGGCAAGGAGCTGCCAGGGGCTCTGTAGCCATGTGCAGCTGGAGGGAGGCAGCGAGCAGTGCCTCAGGGACACCCCTTCAGTCCTCACAACTTTGTAGCAGGTCACTGTGACCCAGTCCAGCTTCTGGGAAGGGATTTGTTCACAAACCAAGTGCTTGCTTCCTATGGGACACGTGGATCACCAGGAGGGCAGGGGAACATCAGGCTGGAATGTGCCTCTGGCAGCTGCTCGGGGCAGCGCAGCAGGAGTCGCACAGCCTTGTTCGTGCTGGCCTGGGGCTGAAAAGAACGAGCCAAGGGCACCTCCCTTCCCATTTGGCTAAAAATACCTCCCAAACCTTGTTACTGGCAGTTTGGTGTCAGCAGGACCTGGAAACCCTGACAGAGCTGATTTCTGCTCTGCTGTCTCTGGCAATACTTGTTCTTTCCTGCCTCAAGGGGAGAGTGCATCTCGACACGACAGGAGGTTGTGGCTCTCCCCTATTTACAGGCAGAGCCAACACACAGACCCGAGTCCAGGAGAGCAGCCACAGCAGAAACACAGCCGTGCCTCTGCTCCCACCTCTGGCAGATGAGGAGCAGGAAGTTAAAGGGATCCACTGAACTGCAGCAACCTCAAAGGGTTCATACCAACTTCAAGGCACTGAGGATCAAATGCTGGTCATGCCGTCAGGACCAGTTGCTCTCTAATGTATCAGAGGTGAAGTACAAGTGCTGGCTTCTTGTGACTGTACTTCGGAGCAGCACACTTGAAAGGAGAGGTGACTTACTGCCGTCTCCTGCTGACGAGTTAGTGTCACATCCTGGTGCTGCAGGGTGCTCGCATTAATGTCTGTGCACTGCTTTGAAGCTGGGAACAGCTGCCTACGCAGCAAAGTATTTTATTAAATTACCTGGCTAGCCAGAGGACAGGGAAGCAGGAGAGATCCAACTGTACCTTCCTCCTGCATTGGTGCTGCATCAGCACGACCAGCATCAACCTGCAGCTCCACTTGGTACATGTTAAAATGGCCGTGGAGGCTCACCCAGCTGCACTGCCACTGCTCCTGACAGCAGGGACTGCAGAACTGAGGGGGTGAAGGGACGGACAGAGTGCCACAGGGGAGCATGGGGGACACAGGATGAGCTACCTGCCCGGGGATAGCTGGAGGGAGGACACGTATTTGAATGCATCAAACCTGACAAGGGAAAACACATGGCAATTCCCAAGCTGCAGCAGATGCCTGGGTCCTGTTGGCTGGGCCCTTGTGTCTGAGCAAGAGGTGTTGCCTTGCCTGGCACTGAGCTCACTGTAGGAGAGGCTCCCAAAGCAAAGTTTGGGCTCTCACCACCTTGCTCCTGTCCAGTCCTTGAAACTGCTTCTCTCTGGTCTAAGTCTCCATCGCCTTCTGCAGAGCATTAGAGAGCCTCCCTTCACTGCTTCTTTTGGTCTGTCTGCAAACAATGCAGCAAGCTCCACAGGGAAGCAGCACAAAGAACAAGAAAAAGCAAGAATAAGAATAGTTCTGTCCCCAAGGCCTCTTTCCTACAATTACAGATTAGAAAATAAAATCTATGTTCTGTAGCACTGCTAGAAACAGTCAAGTGAAAAAGCACATGCACACGTGCACACACACAGACGTGTGGACACACCACGCTCCTGAAGCGTGTGAGCTGACAGCCACATGCTCAAGGGCAGCAAAGAAAGAAATCAGACAGCCTGACTGGAGAGGGACTGCAGAGTTACACGACAAGGTGAGCAGAGGTATGTTAAGAACACTTGCAACAGTCAGCACCCACTAGTGCAACTGGTGCAGCACTCACATACACAGTTCCTGGCACACCAAGGCTGACTTAATTCACATTCACCCCAAAGTCAACTTTGAGCATCCAGCTTTGTGACACAGTACTCTCTGCTAGCTGCCAGGCATCTGTAGATGGCAGCTTTCCATGTGCAAATTCGTTTCTGAGCTTTCTAACCATCTCAGTCTTTGTTTCCATGAGGATCAGGAGATCCTCCTCACCCCACTGTGAAAGGTGTGTCCCCCACAGCTGCACAGCCTGAGCTCAGCGCCCCAAGCAGGCACCCGGGGACGTCACTGAATGCGACCAAGTGCTGCAACCGACCCCTCTCTGGCTTGTTCCCCTCCACCCCGCGCCCTTGTCCCTGTCCCTCCCGGTCTGTCGCTGTGGGGGTGGCTCCCTGCAGAGCTCTCAGTCCAAAGCCACTGCTGCTCCCTGGAAGTGAGAGGCTCCACAGGCGCCTGCAGCCCCGCCGGCACCTGGCACCAGAACACACATTTCAAGGAAATTTTCCACACGTTGAGGATGTTTTCTGAACACCAGATTTCCAACCCAACTGCTCGTGACTCAGGCCAGTTGGCAGAGCCAGAAGGCTGCTTTGTGCCTTAGGTAATAACAATTTAACAAGGTAACAATCTCTTTAGCCACAAATTAAATGGAAATGGGAAATGTCCTGTGCAGATAAGCTGCTGCCTGGATTATGTCCCCTGCCCAAATATAAACTCCTCTGATCTTTGATCCTATGCGCACATGCACGCACACACAGCCAGGCTGTGGCTCTGCACCTCTCAAGCCTCACCTCATTTATCACCCTTCAGCACTGTCCTCCTGCCACTCCTGCTGCCTGGCCTGTGTCAGGTACCACTGCAGATACCTTGCTGTCAGCAGCAAGGACACGCAAGCATCACCCAGCCACCTTCCCTGACACTCCCTTGCGCTCACAGAGCCATCACCTGTCAGTGACGTATCTGTCACCTGCGAGACGGCTGCGCTGGCTCGTGCCCAGGCTGCCACTCACCTGCCAGCTGCCTGTCCCACGAGACACTCACACACTTGGCCACACATGCAGCACCTGCCACATTTACCTGCACTGTCCCACCTCCCAGCCACGGCCACAAGCTCCCCCCGGGCCACATGTGTCCCTTGCAGGTGACCCACGCCCAGTGCGGGAAGGAGGATGATGCGAGGTTTGGACGGCTGCTTTACCGGACAGGGTGGTTTGCTGTGTCCGGGTCAAGGGCAGTGACCACTCCCACGACAGATCCAACGTGTGCATCCTCCTGGACCTCCATCAGGTTGGAGGGGGGTCGGAACTCGGGGGGCTCGTCAACGTCCAGCACTGAGACCCGCACGATGGTCTGGTCCCGAAAGGTGCCCAGGTCCACGAACCGCGGGTCCACGAACTTGTTGAGGGCCTCCACCACGACAGTGTGCACTTTTTTTGACTCGTAGTCAAGAGGCTGGGACAAGGGAAGAGAGTGAGCCACAGCCAGCCCAAGGAGCCCCTCTGCTGCCCCTTCCTTCACCAGAGACACCAGGGCAGCACTAGAGCCACTAAAGCCACCTGTTCCCAGGCAGTGCCTCTGTAGCAGCCTGGGGGCTTCTGCTTTGCCCTCTTGCCAGCAGCACCCATGCCAAGGGGGCAGGAAGAAGCACAAGCCTCCAGCCCGCTCCCCTTAGGGCCCCCAACAGGGTGCCCAAGCTGTGAACAACCAGGATTCACTGGGAAGACAGCACAGTGTATGCTGCACATGAGCGAGTTTTGATCATTAATCACCCTGCTCTTATTTCTACAGGGGAGGCGAGCTGCATACAGTGGCCTTGAAGAACAATCATTCTTTCCTGCCTGCACCAAGTATTTGCTTGATTGTTTTTGCCACCAAAAGCAGATACAGTTAAAGTGCTGCTGGTCAGGTACAGGAATTAGGTGGGCATTTTTCTCCCTTAACAGATGCTATCAATAACAGCTGTAAGCACTCCTCTCTGTAGTCCTATGCACCGTGTCCCCTCTGCAGAGCTCACTGTTTCACTACCACCCCCAAACCACCCTGGGGCACTCCAGCAAGCACTGTGCTGCCTCTTTCCAGCCTTTCCTCTCAGACACAGCCCTGCATTTTGCCATCCAGGCAGGGCAGAGACAGGACTCTCTCTGCATCAGCAGGCACAAAAATGCAGCTGCTACTGCTAGAGCAGAACTCAGAGCATTTGCTTCAACTCAAATGCAACAGCAGCAGCTGCCAAAGGAAAGGGTCGTCCTAGGGACCTGTGCCCTCCCTATGCAACCAGCACTCCTCAACTCTCACCTTCTGTACTGTGATGACAGCCTCTTGGGTATTGCTGTCCGTGGTGACTTTGAACATCTCCACCCCTTCCTCATCCTTCACTTGGTATGTCATGTCCGTGTTCTCCCCGACGTCGGAGTCCTCTGCCTTCACCCTCCCGATGGCAGTGCCCACGGGGGCCGTTTCAACAATGCTGAACTGATACATCTCTGGAAGAGAAAGAGGTACCAGGGTCACTGCTTCTGCCTTTCAACCACCCCCAGACTGATTCACAAACCCCCCTGGGGCATCCTTAGACTGCTCAAACTCCACCATGTCTGCAGTCCAGAAAGTCTTAACAGGAGAAGGAAATATGCCAGCCAAAAACAAGGGAAGATAACTGGGGAGCAATCCAGGTGCTGGGTGAAGTAAGGGCTGATTTCTCTGTATGGACACTGCCCCGCAATCAGTGTTCTCTGATTCCTTGCGAAGATTCCTTTGCAATTTTTGATTTCTAGGAGATGCAGCTGACGAGTCGAGCCTCCTCCAGCTGCAGGCCCTTCCCTGGCCTGCCAGGCGGGAGCTGCCAGGCTCCACAGCTGGAGTGCCCTGCAGAGACCACACATCCCGCTCCTCGCAGCAGGATCACCCTCCACCCTGGTTGGGGAGGGTCCCAGATGACACGAGTGTGAGCCACAGGCCATTAACAGCAAGTCGGAAAACAGAGCTGTGCTGTGACCAGGCTGCTGTCCCGGAGCAGTGTCACTGTCCTCGCCCTGGGGCAGGGTGTGCCAAGCTCTGACACAGCAGCAAGAGGGGCCAGGCTGGCAGCTGAGTCCCTGCCCTAGCTCCCAAGGGAGAGCAGCACGGCAGACCTGTCTCCCTTCTCCCTGCCTTCTCTTGGAGAGAGCTCAGGAAAGAGCCAGCTCCGCCCTCCTACCACACAAGTCATGCTTGTTTCCAGGACCTGCACTGGAGCAGGGATTTGGCACCCATTGTGCTGCACAGCAGGGACACATTCAGACCCAGATCTGGACACATTCAGACCCAGGCCAGGAGCTGTGCATGCTGTGGTACCCTGGTGCTGCCCTCCTGCCAGCAGTTGGAGTGGCCAGGCTGGCTCAGCCTGCAGCTTCCATCCCACCACCCCCAGGGAAGCAGGGCACGGGCCAGTGCTCCTGCCCAGCGCTGCCAGGACTTACTCTGAGGGAAGCGTGGTGGGTTGTCGTTGACGTCAGTGACCACGATGGTGACCGTGGTGGATCCAGACAGGCCCCCCAGCTGTCCTGCCATGTCTGTGGCACGGATCACCACCTCGTAGCGGTCCTGTGTCTCACGGTCCAGGTCTGCCACGGCCGTCCGGATCACACCTGGAAACCAGCAGGACAGCGTGAGCACGGGCAGCTGGAGGCTGGAAGGGGCCACTGGAGATTACTTTGGACAAGATCCAGCTCTAAACAGGATCAGCTGGATCTCCCAACCTGTTCACACAGGGCAGATGCTCCAGTATTTCACCTTCATGGCCCTTCCCTGGACTCACTCTGCTATTCCCACAGAACCGTATTTGGCAGCCAGACACAGCACTTGTGTCCAACCAGTGCCAAGTAGAAGGCACTGTCACGTCCCTTGACTGTTGGGGACATTCTCCCCAGCCACAGCCCTGGTGCTGCTGGCTGCCTCTGCCACAGGAACACACTGCTGGCCACAAACAGCATCTGCTGGGTCCCTTTGCAAGAGGTCATGTCAGCAAAAGCCAACCAAGGGGAGAAAAGGGCTCTGGAGAGAAGAACAAGCTCAGAGGGTTTTCAGCCAGGCAGAAACATCCCAAAAATCCCCCCAAAGCTCAGGAATGGCCACAGGCCCAACCTGCTCCCAGCAAGTCTCCTCATGAAGCATGAAGGAGTTCTCACTGCTGCTTCTCCCCACTGCTGGCAGCTCCCACTGGGCTAAACCCTGGCACAGAGGAGGTTTGTGCTTCTCTCCAGGGAGACCCAGAGTTGGGTGAAAGATCTGTGGGGGTCAGAGGATTGGTGGGGGCTGGAGTCACAGGAGCGAGAGGACTCATCCTCGTCCCCAAGTGCGGGGGCTGTGCTGGGGCCAGCCTCAAGGTCTGCTCTGTAAAGCCCAGGCTGAGTCATGAAAGCCCTCTGGCAGAGATCTGCAGCAGCCCACTTATCCTGATCTGCTGAGCAGGAGCCAGGCTTGTCACAGCACCCTGAACAGAACAGGGGTGTCCCCAGCCTAGGCTCCATCTCAGAGGTGCCATGGCCTGGGCACGCCTGGGGGGCCCTGTGTGATTTGGAGAATGGGAGGGAGGGCAACACATTTCTAAAAGTCTGTCTGCACAAACCCCCTCATTTTCAACTCCTAAGTTAAGGAGACCAGATATGACAATACACATGCTCTGTGTCAGAGAATGCACTGGAGCTTAACTAAATGAATGTATGACAGTACTCCTCCGAAACCAAGTCTCTTAAAAACAGTGTTTATAGGTCTCCAGTATTCATCTGGGCTTGGGGGAAATGACCAGGACTAAAGGAACATAAAACAAGAAACAAAGAGCAGTAAAACTCCAAAACCTCTGTGAATGGCAGAAATTACCACTGACACCCAGGACTGTTTCATTTACATAGAAACCAAGTAGAGAAAAAACATTTTGAGAAGGAAAGAAGGAAATGATGAGGTGGCACCAGGGTCATGCAGGAGTGAGTGCCTACATGGATACAAAGTCATTAGCAGCGCATTCCAGTCCCACTGTACCAGCAACATCCCAGAAAAGAGAAGAATCAGCTTAAACTCCCCTCCAGCTCAGTTTTTTAACAATCCCACAGATTTAAACATTATTTTATGGTTTTGTAATTCCTCTTTCTTCTAGGGTTTTCTGTTTAACTATCAGCTTTACCTTCTCCTACTGTGCACTGCAAATTCATCTCCGCTTTACTCCATCATCAATCCTGCCCAGTGCTAGGAATGATACTGGAGGGGGCTGCTGGAATGGGTCTCCAGTGAGGGGTCTGACCCAGAGGGAAAAGGGAGCTCCTCCTTTGCCGAGCAAAGAGGAGAGAATCACCCAGTGCTCTGAGCACATTGCAAGCCATTTGCTGATGTGCAGCACAGTGAGGAGTGGCAGAGCACCGAAGCCCCAAGTCACCAAATGCACAGCAGAGGGGACAGCTGAGTTCCAGCAGGCTGCAAGGAGCCAAGATGCAGCTTCAGGGACAGACCCCAAGGCTGCCAGATATCCGCATTCCACAGCCAGCAGGTTGCCAGTTTCCCTGTTCACCTGCCTGGCTCGGCCTTGTGCCCCTCCTGACAAGGGCTCACAACGTGAGCCACTGGTGCTGTGGCCCAAAGGCAGTCAGAAATGCCACTGAGCTGGGAGGATGAAATTCCTCCCCCTCGCCCTTTGCATGACATTACAGGTGCAGCAGGAGCTGGCAACACTGTTCAGGAGACATTTATCACTCCTTCCTTTCTGAAACTAGCAATTATTCCAGTGATTAGCATTGTTAGGATTTATTATAAGGACATAACCACCATTTCATATCCTTGCCATTCTCTGGATCTCATGGATAGGCACAATTATGAACCAGTTTCACTTGTCCCTCTGCCACTTCAAGTTCCGTAATTACCTGGACTCCCCTGCCTTCAGCCCCATGGATAAGGGAGCAGGTGTTTATCCTGTGATGGGGCCCAGCGACTGCTCTGACCCCCTCATTCATCGTGCTCAGCTCAGAAGAAGCCATTTGACAGAGAGTCCCACCCCACCTCACACAGAGGGGCAGAGGCAATGCAGAAAAGGGAGGCAAGAATGTGCCTCTGGGCACTGATGCCAGCAGGGATGGCACTCTCCCACCTGGGCAGCTGGAACAGCCCTGCACAAGCACCCTGGGCTCAGGGACCAGCCCCAGCTGCCTGTGCTGACAGGCCTCTCCTGCCACTCCACTGTGAATACAAAACCGTTATTTCTGGGCAAGCACTATCTCATTGAAATTTAAGCAATTCTGTTAATTAACGGGGTCTGAAGCATTTTATAATGAAAATGATTCATGTCAGCACAATAGTGATGAATTGGGATGAGAGGAAAAAAGCTCATGCATTCACCAAGGCTGTAATGACTTAACTGAGCTGCTCGTAATGATATAGCTCATAATACGCCATGCAAGATGGGAGGAAAGTGCTCAGGCACTTCCCAGAACACCTCCAAGGTCACTCGTCCCAGCAGGGAGCAAGTCCAGGCCATTTTGCAGATGCAGAGCAGGGCAAATGGCCCCAGCCAGTTCCTGTTCTTTGAGCAGCACAAGGCAGACAAAATCTCTGCCTTTAGCAGGGGTGGAGACTGATCAGAAACTGCCAGGTGTTGTGTGTCCAGTCCATCCTGGAAAAGTGGGGGTCTGCTGCTGTTCCATTCATCTGAACTGCCCTGTGCCCCAGACCTCTAGGAGGCCCAGCAGGATTGTCATTGGGACACCGTTCCCAAATTGCACGGGCCACACAAGGCCACCAGCCCAAGAGTCAGGCTGGTCTTGTCTTCTAGGCCAAAGGACCACTCACCATTTGCTAGTGACCATGACAAATCAGGGTCTCCACATCAACGTGGCACTGTGGGCACTGCCTTAAACACCCACCAGCAACAAACCTGCGTGCTCCCATCTTCCAGAGCCAGGATAGTCTCTGCTCCCAAAACCTGACCCCCAGGGACTCTGCAAAGCAGCTGCAGGGGATGGTGACAGACCTTCCTCATGGCACAGGGCTGTATGCAGAGCACTGCTATCATCTCCCAAGATTCACCTTCTTTCCAGCTGGAAAAGCTGACAAACTTTGTCTTTCCCAGACACTGCTAACAAAGCAAGAACAACCTCAAGCTCAGACTTGGTCTCCCCCGTTCTTGTCAGTATCTGTTATAGCTGAATAATGTGGACACATGGTGGCATACCCTCTGGTACAAGGCACATGTGGCTTTCCAGCATGATCCAGATTAATCAGTATAATTACCAGGCAAGGGGACACTTAGAGCATCACATAAATACCATTGAATCTGCTCCAACAGCAAACTCTCTTCGGGTGATAAAAACAAAGCAGGACAAAGCACTCAGCAGGTAACTGCCTTCCAGGAATCCCATCATTATGGGCTTTGCTCTGCTCTCAGGTACGCCTAGGTCAGATGTCCACATCCTCAGAGACTGCCTGGACAAGGCACCTTCCAGCTGAGCACAAGAGGAGCTACAAGCCAGAAAGTCATGGAGTAACAAACAGGGACCTATCCCTCAGGAGGTTCCTGGTCCATCTACAGCTCAAAGCAGGCAGTCTTCAAAGGCAGATGAGATTACCCTGGGCCATGAACAGTCAGGTTTTTAGTATCTTCAGGGATGGAAATGTCACCATTATAGTGACAAACCTTGTCGTTGTGCCATTCGTGTCTTTTTACTGTGCATGCCTGAGAAGAGTCTGGGTCTGTCTTCTCTATCCCCTCCTATTTAGCTGGATAAAACAGATTCATTCCTGCCAGCAGCCTGGTCAGTTAGATCAAACCTATCTCTGCCTCAGCCCAGGAGTGGTGAGGCACCTGCCAAACAGACTGCAGATTCCTCACCTGTGACCTCACCTGTCTGCAGGGACAGAGAAATACCAACATATCTGCCAAGACACAAAGGCTGCTGGAAGCACACATCCTGGAAGAGGTCAGCCCATGCAGAAGGGGTCTTAGCCCCAAGAACCAGCACTTCACTTGCTCCATGCACAGCCCCCCATCCTGTCCTTCAGCTCAGCACAGTCTGGGAGGCAGAAGCTGCAGGCGGTCTGATCAAAGTACTGGGCACAAGGCTCAGGAGGTTCATGGAGCACCTAACAAGGGCTTGTTCCAGGCTGGAATCAGCCTTGCCCTTGTCAGTGCAGAGGGCCTGGAGGGAGGGACCCACAGTGAGCTCTGACAGATGGGCCACCACACTCACCCTTCCTTTGTCCCTTCTTTCAGCAGCTAAGTCCCTCATCATTTAACATGAATTCCTGCGGCAAATTAGTAGATACGCTCTAATTGCCCCAAGATGACCAAACATACAATTTGGTCCCCAACCAGCTGAAGTTCCTGCACCAGCCATGGAAAAGGACTGTTAGCATTCAATCTTGATAATAAGAGCAATCCCCTTAAATAAATGTGGCTTCTCTGCAGACTCTCGTGCCCCACACTCAGAGTCCCTTGTGCCTATGCACAAGGTGGGTAAGGGACAGGGATGGGGCACAGACCTGCACAACCCCTGGGCACACAGGAACACACTTACCTGTGTTTCCAGGCACCAAGGAGCATTTTTAACAAACTGGCAAGAGCAGCAGAGAAACACGTTCTGCCTCCCACCATCACATCACACAGATCAACAGCCCGTCAGCCCAGCTCAGTGTGCAGCAGGCACCCAGACACAGCTCCTGTCCCAGTCCAGCCTTACTGCCCCAGGACCAGGGCTGTGCTCTGCCTCCAAACACGGCAAGGCTGACAGGTAGGGATGAAACAACTAAGGACAAAACACAAATAATCATCAGCTTCATCCCAGCAGGCCAGTATCTCTACTCTTGCTCCCCCTGGCACAAAAACCTCTAAGCCCTTACTGGCTCAGTCTTTAAATCAGGACACAGGCTCTAGAATTCAGGAGCTGGTTTAAGTCATCATAAATGCCAGACTGCATTTCAAATACCCTCTGAGTCCTTCTGCCTTTCCCCTGCATTCAGCAGAGTGACAGATTTGAAGAACAACCTCTTCCTTATGGTAAAAAGCCAGGTTCCCATGCACTCCCCCAAACTGACAAGCTGGCTTTTAAGGAAAGCACCAAACATCACAAGGCCTACCGTGTTACGTGCTGTGACTGCTCTGTAGCCCTCAATATCCCTGCAAAGGGATGAACAAGACTCCTGGAAGCAGGGGCACCATGTTGTGCCCCTCCCCGGGGTGTTGAGCATTTTCAGGTTCCCTCCCAAGGCTGCGTGCAAGGGATCACAGGCAGCGGTGAGGCTCCAGCCCCACTGGAGATGTTGGGGTGTATATCATCAGGGATGAGAAAGGGCACTGCAAAGGACATGGGAGCAGACACGAGCAGGCAGGCACTGCAGCCTGCCAAAGGAGAGATTTGGCCCTATAAAGGTGAATAAGCTGCAGTGGTACAGAGAACGCAGGGTGATATAAAGCAGCATGAAAACACGGCCTGCAGATTTAAATGCACAGATTTCTCCTCTCACGTAAATGTACTTAGAGTCACACACTCAGGTGCTCATCTCCCCATCTGAAAAGCATAAGCTTGAAAGATCTTGATGGGGATTAGATTCCTGGAGCTGAAACAGGAGCTGCCACTAAACCTCCTGCCCCATTGCTCTGGGCAGAGCCGGGCTCATGGCCCAGCCATGGCAGGGGGGGCTCTGCTGTCAGATTAATGCTCTCACCCAGAGCCAACACCACAGCAGCATGAGTGGCTGTTTCCCACGGGAAGCAGTGAGGCAGAGCTGTGTGCTGGTTGCTGTGAGCCTCCTCAGCAGAACAGGGCAGCCACAGCACAGGCACTGCAGCTCACCTGCTGCAAGGAGCAAAGATCGACTGCACCCCACCGGAGTGAGGAAGGCAGCACAAAGCTTACAGAGGACTAATGCCTGCAGGCTCTTGAAAGAAGCCACTGGGATATTCTTACAGTTGGCACAGAAAACCTTGCCTCCAAAGTTTGTGCATACAAAGCTCCCCACTCACACACCATAAAAGCCAGCCTAGACATTCAACACACACAGGGGAAGTTCTTGACCCTGATTTGGGGTATACAACACGAGTTTCAGTCCGTGAAACTAATCTCAAAGCATGAGAGTGGCTGGTGTATATGAAAGAAAAGGTCATGTGGATCAGCTGTGCTTTCTCTTTACCACCATTCAGTACTGGAATCTTCCTGCAGCACAAATGCCATGCTGCTGCTTCCACTATTCCAGTGGAGCCACTTAGCTGCTTGTCTCCCTCCAAAAAGACCCGAGACACTACAGGCATTCAAGGCTTACTGAGTGGCAGGACTTGGCACAGCACAGCATCCAGCAGTTTGGGTCTGCCTGTGAAAGGTCCATTGAATACAAAATCCCAGCTGAACACTACAGCTGGTAAGATCCAAAACCAGGAGAGAGAGTAAGCTATACATGGGCCATGCCCCATACTCAAGTGTGCAAACCACCCTTGTACATGCCACACCTGTGCTATGAAGGAGGGTGTGAAAAGAGCTGCTTGCAAAGACAAGGAGGGAAGAAAGGGCCTGTGCTGGAAGGAGTCAGGGGCTGACATGGTGTGCAAGGGAGCACATGCAGGCATGGACCTGCAAGAAATGGCAGAGAAGGAGGTCAAAACCAAAAAGGGAAATTAAATTGTTCTTCATTACCATATATTATAAGAAATGTAACATGCCAGGTTTTTATGGTTCTTTTTATGGCCATTAATAACAATGGTGGCTCTGAGAGCTAGGCTGCTGCTATGGATAATTAAATCTTATGCTCAGGGCAGAAGCTGGGCCACCCCAGGCAATCAGATCTGGATTCCCATGTGCAGCATAAAGACTTATTCCAACAGAGTAAGAGTGGGAGTGGGTGGGGGTGTGCTTGTATGGACATGATGAAACCACATGACCCCGCAGCACCGCGGGCCAGCACTGACAGAGGGGCACAAGGCCACAGTTCAGGATGCAGCCACAACCTGAGCACCTCGTGTTCCTGCAGCCCTGGTGAGGCAGCTGCCACAGGCCATGTGCAGCTCAGACATCACCAGAGTCAGCCCCAACACCTGTGTTAGCAGCCACAATCTGGAAGCAGACGTGCTCAAGAGGGGCCGAGAAGTCTTCTGCAGACTGTCAGCAGTTTTGCTTTTATGAATCACAAGCAAGTAAATCAGTAAATCAACCCCCCAGTGTACGAAACAGCCAGCTTGAGAATTAAGACACAAAAAGTCAAGGAATCAAGAAGCTTGGATTCCCAGAGTGACATTAATTCTCACCACAGTCCCACAGGGCACATTTTAGTTTACGCCTTAATACAGAGCATTAATGTGGCAGGAAGCTGAGCCTCTGCACGTCCTGGCTTGTGCAGTTTGCTCCCAGTGGTCCCTCTCCATTCTAGCAGCCAGACTTCCACTCACACAAAGCTGTCTCAGATTAACAGGATCTCACGTGCACCTGAATTTTCAGTGTTGAGCCTATTGTTCATACACACACAATATAAAACAAACCAAATCTGGGAGAGAAGAGAGCCCAGGTGCAGCAGCTCCTGAGCCAGGAGTGGGTACAGCCCCAACCTGCTGCTTGTGCCCTCTCCCCATTGCACCAGCCTCTGTCCAAAGGCATTTCCCACCAGAAACCACAGTGCTGCTGTCAGGGGTGTGTAGGAGCTCCCAAACCCCCAACTCTGAGCCTTCCTCCAGTAGGAGCCAGGCTGGTGGCAGGAGGTGCCCTGGGACAGCTTCCCCACACACAGCAGAGCATTGTCAGGAGGTGCAGGGTTCCATGCGGATGCAGAGGCACAGGCACACAGACCTTTACACTCTCCTTACGCCAGACTCTCCTAAGGAATTTCACTCTGACTTACATAAAAACAGCCTTAGAAAATATCTATCAGCCCAGACACAGGTCAGCCTGACAGAGACTTGGTACTTCAGCTCAGGGGTTGATCTCAGCCCGTGTCACTGCGGTTCAGCAACAGGATGGGAAGGACCTTGCTGTCCAGTTTTCCAACATAAGCTGCAGCTCCCCAGCCTGCTTGTCCTTTGACAATTTTTCATTAAACTGTGGGCACTTTACTGCATGCTTTGTGCCTTAAATATCTCTTATTAGCATTTGAGTGTCTTCCCTCCTTAGCAAGCTTGTGAGGCTCCCATTAAGGGTAATGAGAGTCACACTCCTGGGAGGCAAGGAGAATATATACCCCAACATCTCCTGGTTATGGTCTACTCTAACCAGTATGTCAGAGCATCATCTGCCAGGGATTTATTACAGAGGCATTTTACAACAGGCTCTATTATAAGTTATTAAGGAATGGAGCAGCTTCTACTGTTCTTTCATTAAATATTAATAGAACATTTATAAACCTATCCTTAATTTAAAGTGTTACCTTTAATCAAAGCCCTGGTGATAACGATGCAGCCTTTGGTAAAGCCCCTTTGGTAGCATTTAAACCTTCTACACAGATTTTATGTGCCCGTGAGGGCACTCCTGCTCCAGGCAGAGAGGCGCTCTGGCCAGTGCAGGTGCAGACCAGGCACTCTGGGCTGGCAGCTGCAGATCCTGCCTGCTGAAGGCAGGGCATGGAGCTGGGCAGCAGCCTGAGCAGGGCTGCTGAGCTTCCTCTCCAACACCCCTGCTATGGGTACCCAGCAGCCAGCAGGGAGGCACAGACCTGCTGGTCACAGCCGTGCCCAGGACACGTGGCCACGGCTGGGTCTCCTGTCCCAGCCCAGCTGGGTGCTGCTCACCTGTTTTACTGTCCACAGTGAAGTGCTGCTCCCCCTCCAGCACACTGTAGACCACCCGGGCACTGCTCCCATAGGTGGGGTCGTCGGCATCGGAGGCCATCACCTGCATCACGGAGGTGCCTGCAGCGAGGACAAGGAGGAAAACAGAAAGTCAGGGAGGAGTTGAGAAGAGCCACACAGACCTCAGAGCAGGGCCCAACACCGATTGCTTCCTAATGCTGAGGGAAACAAGAATAGCTGAGTGCAAACGCAGCATCAGCTCCCAGGAAAAGCCTGAGAGCCAGGACTCCAGACACTGCTGCAAATGCCCCTTGTGTGCTGCAGAGTGGCAGCATCCTGGGCCATCCTGGGGCAGCGCCTGCTCTCCAAGAGATCACTGTTCTGAACAGCTGGGAGCTTTTCTTCCAGCAGCCTTCTACTGGACCATGTGGGAAGGAGGTGGGGATGAGGTGTTATACTCAGCACCTGCCCTTCCTGTAAGCCCAGAGCAACACAGTCACCTTCAGCCCACAGAGGGACCACCCAGCTAGGGCCTGATCCACACTCCAGCACCACTGCAGCAGGCAGACCTGCACAGGGACAACAGCCACAGGAGAAGAAAGGTTTTCATTTGCCCAGAGCCAGACATAGCACCAGGTCCTCATGCTCTACACGTAGCAGGGCAGGAGGACTATAAATTGGATAAAAGTCCATCAAATGTCTGCAATTAAGTTATTGATTTCCAAGGCTGCCTCATTAAACTGGGTACTTCACTCCAACTGTCCCTGTGATGGCTTTAGTTTGACATCATGTTCAATTTAGCAGAAGCAGGACCCAGGACATGAGGATGGGGGCAGGAGCAAAGGGGCTGAGATCTACAGAGACAACAGAAGGGAGGAAGAAAGGGAAGCCTAATCCCACCTACAGACACCTTGAGAAAGGAGGTAGTGTGACTGAAGTGCTATGAGGACAGGCTACCCTGTTCCACCTCTAGCACCAGACTCAGTGCATCCCTGCCCAGGGGTCAAGCACTGGCACCAGTCAGTCAGCAGCAGCCTCTGCTCCGACGGCACAGCAGGCAGAAACAGAGCTGAGACCATCCAGACGGAGGATGAGGAGCTGCAGTGCCATCCTCCTCCCCTGTCAGGAGACCACGAGCCCAGAGGCTGCAGGCAAGGCAGGGGGCTCCTGCACGAGCCCTGCCTGGACTCATCACGAGCTGAGGCAGCGCAGACGGCAGTGCTGCTGCCAGCAGCTGGGATGCACACATTCCCCCCAGTCCAGTTCACTCTGATCTCCTGGAAAGGGTGTTCACTGAGGGAAACGAGCAGTTACCATGGTTGCTTTTCATTCTCTCTGGCAGCCTTCTCTGAGCTGCAGCTCTGCTGATAACAGGAGAATCCCCCTCATCAGTCTTCAGCAACAAGCTAGTTTGAGTCAACTTATTTATGCTTTGCTGTCTCCACTGAAGTTATGGTGCATCCCTGCCAGGCACGTCCAGATTTTACACCACGGCAACACTGGCTCTCTGCCTTGCAAACAACTGTTTAAGAAATACTATTGCTGCATTTCCTCCTCCTCTCCCTGCCATCACACAACTCTTCCAGCAGGTATGAGCCAAGGCAGATCACCCCCACACCAGCACTGAACATCCCCTCAGGCGCCCTGGCATGTTCCCTTGGGAAGCTTCTAATCAGAAAGCAAAAAAAGGGACCAGAGAAGGGAAACAGCACCAGGGTCTCCAAGCATTCCTCTCCCAGCTGCAGTAGAGAGGCCTGCTAGGGATGCTGGAGGTGCCAAAGTCTGAGAACCACAAAAAGCAGTCCTGCCTCTGGCAACAGAGGCTCCCTCTGCCCAGCTTGGCAGCAACCAACTGGGAGCCCACACTCGGAGTCCACAGCAACACTCCCTCCTCACCTGCACCTGTCACCACCACAGGCAGAGCCTGCTGAGCTCGCACAAGCATCCCACGCTCCAAGAACCACTTGTTCTTGCCTAGGGTTAGGAGATCCAAAACTCACCCACAGGTACCCAAGCCCATCAGTTATTGCTCTGCGCTCGTACTGTGTACAGCAAACCCTCTGTCAGCCTGCACACATGCAGACAGAGCAGGTGCCCCAAGAACCACACCACAGCCTCCTAGTCCAGCCATCTTCGTGCAGTCACCCCACAGATGCCAGCCCAGGGATCATTAGGGGCAGGCTGGCCACTAGAAGTCTGCACCAGACTCTGCATCACATGCTGCTTCCCCCAAGGTGCGTTCACTCAGCTGCATAATTCACCTCCTAATCCATCCCTGTCGGACACAGCTGTACTCCCTGTGTTCCTGCATTTACCTGAATGCTGTAAAACTGCAGCAGTGGCAGAGTTTGAAGATGAGGCAGGACCAGTCCCCACCCAGAGCGGGGTTTGTGTCACCATTCTAAGCCATGCCTTGGACAGGCTGGGTGGGCTGCTGCTCTCAGGCTTCCTGTGCCAGCACAGAAGGCTCCTGGACCACAGCTGCTGGGCACTCCCAAGAACTGGAGCAGCAGGGCAGCAGAGCTAGCTCCAGGTCCCGGGGGTGAGCCCCATGTTTGGGACCAGAGCTTTCCACTTTAGGGCAATGGGAACCAAGCAGCACGAGAAGCATTGCAGCAAAGCACCTTAACTCAGGTGCAGCAGGATGGGGCACATTGCCCTTGAGCTGCAGCCAGCAATGCCAGAGGTGATGAAGGCTCTGCCCTTCCCCACCCACCCTCACAGCATCTCATTAACAAAAGAGCAACATCAGTCAGGTAGGGAACATTTGACCCCACTGTGCCTTGACTTCTTGATTCTGAAAGTGCATGCAGCCTGCTCAAGGTCACCTAAAGAGTATCAGGAATCTATTAGCTCTACTCTCCAGCATCCTCCCCTAACCCTCACTTATCCCTTTTCCACCCCTCCCTCCCAATCTCTTTCCATGTGAACAGCAATGGTCTTCAATTTCAGCTTAACTTGCTCCCCTCCTTCTTGCAGAGACAAGCCTTCCCTGGCTCCCACCCTGCTCCAATATTAGTCCCTGCTCTCCAAGCACAGCACTGCCCACAGCAAGTACAGCATGTACAGCTTTTATTTAGTTTTCTGGCACGTGCCTTAGCCATAAAAGATACACTAAATAAAATCTAAACATCCATCATGTACTCTATCACTTGCCTCCCATAACCAAGAAGCCTGAGCTCGTATCCAGAGAGATAATTAGACATGTAAAATGAGATAAGACCTTGGTTCCTCCCACAACCAGCTCACTCCACAGATCCAGAAGAAACCAACAATTTTACTTAAAAATTAATGGGTCAGAATCTATTTCTTACTCTCCCTCTGCAAAGGTGCAATCTAGCACAGTGGATGAAAAAAATCCTACTTCCCCCGAGAGGAACGGAGGAGCAAGACCCTCACTTCCAGAGCAATCCTTCCCCCAGCCCAGCTGACCCTGGCTGCCAGCCATCCTCCAGCCCCATGGGCCCTGCTTGGGCTGTCCCCATTCCACACCCCGAGCCACGCTGGAGACCTGCCAGGGCCAGCAGCCAGCCCTCAGCTCCTCCAGCCGCAGAGGTTCATCCATCCCTTCTCTGCTGTGAGCAGGGCAGCAGGCAGAGAGGGGCTGCCCACACCGAGGGGTGCCCGCGATGCCCCGGGAGCCGGCGGGATGCAGGAGCTGTGTCTCCCCAGGGTCTCTTCCCAAGAGTGCAGAGCTCAGCCCCCGCAGCCACCCTGGCACGCTGAGTGTCCCCAGGGCTGGCAGGGCACAGCAGCTCAGCCCAGCGTCCTGCCTGGGACGGATGGGGCTCCACAGGGCACCTTTGGAATGCCAGTGCAGGCCTGTCCCAGCATCCATGACTGCCTTCCCCCAGGGCCCAGAGCCTCTGGGGCCAGTTCCAGCGACCCTGCATGCTGGCTGATGGCTCCAGACCACTTGCTATGCCACTCACTCCAACCACGTTTAGCTAAAAGGAATGTTGACAGGCAAACTCCAAACACATTCACGAGCAGAGAGGCCCTGCACTGAATCCACAAGCAAGTGGCTGGAACCTGTCACTTCCCCAGGGACAGAAGTACAGCCAGGCTCTGGGCAGGCAAAGAGGCAAATGAGCTGCAGGAAAAACCAACACTTGCTAAATTCAACTGTCCCTCCTCATGGCAGTAGTCACCCTTCTGTGGTGGAGCCAGGAGCCTCCAGACACTCCCCAGACCAGCTCTGGGGCTCAACTGGCACCTCCAGCTCAGGCAGAGCCCCAGGACACCCTCTGGTCATGCTGAGAGCCCTTTCTTTGTGGATCCAGTCAGCTCCAGGACAGCACCTGGGCACTTCAGCCCTGCAGAACATCAGGGACCCTGCAAGCAGTGCTGTGTCATGCAAAGCCACGTGCCCTGGTCTGATGCCAGCGTGCAGCACTCCCATCCCAGGGGCCTGGGTGCCATGGGGCAGGAGGCAGATGGGATTTTATAAACAATGCAATTTAAAGCTTTTGTCTGGCCCCAAACACCTGCAGTGGCTGATGCACCCCAGAAACATTGAGGCAGGACATCAGGAGAAAAAAAATGAACTACAGGAGCCTAAAAATTACTGGAGCAGAAGTGAGTTTCTTGCAATCTTGTGAACATCCTGACTTGGTAGAAAGCCAGACTCAAGAGGAGATTCACTGCAGAGCCCTCACACCCCGCAGTACAAGCCCGAGGGCGATAACCTGGCAGGGGAGCAACTGCTCAAATGTGCTGCTGTGAAACTTCTTTTGGGGTGTCTGGCCAGAGAAACCCACTGCATAAGACACCCTATCCCCTGGCACCAAGCAGGTAAAGGTGGTGCCTTGGGGAGCAAACCGAAGCACTTCACGGAGGGACTCAGGTTCCCAGAGGGGGTGCCACATGCAGGCTGGATGAGGTGCTCACTCGGGCAGGGCAGTGTTCCCAGCCTGTCCCACGACCCAGAGCACAGTGCTGAAGGGGAAGGACTCATCTCACTAAGAACCAACAGATAGGGCAAACCCCAGCTCCCAGCCACTTGCTGTCCCAGCAGCTTACAGATACACACAAGTGATTTAAGCACTTCCAAGCAAGGGGGAAAAAAAAAAAAATCAGATTGCCTGCAAGTGTTCTGGCTGCATGGTAAACAAAGTGGTTTTTCTCTGCTCCAGCATGGAGATTAAACAATTTCTATTCACAATAATCACTTCTGCATTCAGTCAGCTTTATGCTAGAGCCAGGGCTTGACCCCAAGTTTCTGTCTGTACAGCCAAATCGCCTCTAATCTGGACATGGTGCTACAAGGAGAAATGAGAGCGAAATGCACCAAGGGAGGAGAGATGTTCTGATGAAAGGATAGGTCTTTCCTGGCATGCCCCTCACTCCAGGCCCTCTGTGCTCCCCAAAGACCCCACAAGTGAGCTCTGGGCTGCAAGACCCATCCTGTGCAACCAACAGAGTTGTCTTTCATGAGACACCATGTGCTGGATTTGGGCTCACGCCTGAGTGCAGCAGACAGCTGTTAAGCAGACCCCAGGGAGCTCAGGAAAGGAGCCCAAAATACAGCTAATTTTAGCATCTCCTGTAACAAGGTGAAGCTCCTGCCGTTCCAAGGCAGTTGGCTGGGTCCCATCCTACCTCCTTCTGCAGCTGCAGGTCTCTCTCTCTCTTGCTCAACTCGGATGTTTTGGAGTGATCCATGCTGGGGTACCCACAGAGGCTGAGCCTCAGGTGCCAGCACAGAGCAGCCTGCAAGCTCTTGACCAGCAGCTTCTCCCTGAGGTGACAGGACAGCAGTGGAGCTGTAACGAGGGTTTGCAGCTCAGGCCCCATCCTGCAGACAGAATGCTCCACGGCAGCAGGCATGGGGCAGTCAGCAAAAACACTCCCAAGCAGCACCAGAAGCCCCTGCCTTCCTCAGCCTGGGTGACTCCAGGGCATTGCCTCCAGCCCTGCTCCCTCAGGGGGCTGAGCAGGGACCTCTCCACCCCTGCCAAGCCCTGGCTGCTCTCCCTGCCAGCCCCAGGTCCAACTGCCCCCTCTGCACCCCACGAGCAGCCAGCGCTGGCTCCAGGCCCTGCTGCTGCAGAACGTCCCACGGCAGCTGTGCCACTGCTCCCCGTGCCCCAGGCCAGGTCAGGTTTCCACAGAAAAGCCAATTGCTGGTTTTGCAGCTCGTCCTGCCGTGCCAAGGGAGCCCGGGTAAAGCTGTTGGGTCAGCTTCCATTTTGGATGTGCTTCTTCAGAGTGCAGGAGCTCACTGTGTAGAAAACACTGACTTCTCCAGCCTGGCTCATGGGGTTAGCTCCAGGCACCACCTCTGCCTTTTACAAATCCCACACTCCAGCCTTACCTTCCTGACCATCCTGCATCTGCCACTTTTGATCCATCAGATAACAACAGCAACCCCTTTTCTTTTCCCTTTGCAGAAGTTTACAATGAGTCTGGATGAGTTCATGGAAGACAGATATTAAAGTTGACTAAACCCACAGAAACCACCCACAGCTGAAGACATTCCCAAGCTGAAATCAGATGCTGGCTGGTAGAATATTAAGAGGAGCATCACATGAGCTGTGTGTGCTGTTCCTCTTCCCCAAGCATGCACTCTGACCACTGTCAAGGCAAGATCCTGCAACAAAGAGGCCTTTAGTTCCCCCTCAGTCTCACAGTCTCAGGCAGCACGTACGCTGTTTACCAAAACACGCTGCCCCGGCCCCAGCACAGAGCAAGGGGCAGCTGTGTTGCAAAGCACTCCCAGTTACTCTGAGAGTTTGTACAGTTCTCTCATTTGTTATTCCCTCTTAGACACTAGGAAATCAAATGACTTTCCCTCCCAATTAGTACTCCTTCATTATGCAAATAATGTCCTTTGATCTGCTCCTGCTGTCACAGAGCGGATCTGACTGTATTTGGTTTATTCCTCTTCACGCCCCAGGAAGGCACCCACCTCTGGGAGCTGGGACTCTGCTTTTGGCAGGGAATGGAGAGTGCGGCTGAGAGCTGCCTTGAGTGAGAGCAAGAACCACCCAAGCACAAACCCCAGCGAGGTCTGGGAAGTCAGGAGCATGAGAGGAGGAAGAAGGGGTCACCCTTCACTTTTCAGGCTGGGATGCAGAGCAAAGACTGTCAGAGCAGCAGAGACAGGGAATAAGCAGTTTCCTACAAACAGGCTCCAAGCTGGAGAGCAGCCCTGCCCTTGGAGTGGCCCCATCCCAGCCCCTTCCCCAGCAGAGCACAACTGAATCCAACTGGAGCTGAAAGCAGGCATGTTCACCAGCAGGTTCCCAGGCTTTGATCTTGATACACTAATAGCCAACTTAAGTTCTCCAGCCTTCTTACCCCTGCTTGGCCAGCACCAAGCTAAAATCACCTTTACCCACCCTCAGAAAGCCAGCAAGGCACACTCCCTGTTCACTCTCATAATAAAAATACCCCACAGGTTTAGGGGAGATGATCTGTCCAGCTCAGAGACAGCAAACATCACTACCAACACCAACCACGACAAAGCCACACACCAGCTACACCCAGTCTTGATGCCATAAAAGGAGCACTCCCACACAAAAAGGGTCTGGCAGGGCATTTCCCAGAAGAATATCTTGAACTTCACCTCCCTGGCCCAGGCAGCTTCCCATGTTCTGCACCCTCAGCACTTCCTAGAGCATCTGGAGCTGAACTTCACACATCAGGTCCATGACCAGTCCCATCTCCCTCCCAGCTGCTGAGCCTTGAAGGGCTGAGCAGAAAACTCCATGTCAGGCTTGCCTGTTTATGCTTACACAGGATGTATCCGTCTTGTCCTTTGTGCTGCCTGTTCCTGGTCAAAGCTGTGGGAGAAGTGGGAGGGAGCTGGGGACTCGCAGCAGCAGCATGTGGGTACCCTCCAGCTCTGCACTCACACTGCTGGGGCTCGGGCAGCAGCACCATGAGAAGATGATGGGCGAGGCTCTCCCTGGGCCATCTCCAGGGCGAGGCTGCTCTGGAGGAGCCTATACACTCCCCAGGATGACCAGGCTGCAGAAGGCTCCGAGGTTGTCACAGGCGGGTAGCCTGGAAAGCAGAACAGGCTCTTGGCTCCAGCTCCCCTCTCTAAGCATGCAGCTGGGAAGTGCAGCCCACGCCGTTCACAGCACTTCTCCTCACTTTTAACTTCCGAGTATTTTAATTTGCAGGAATCGCCTTCTTTCATGTTGTGAAACCGTGTTTCTTTCTCCCTCTGATCTCCAATTTCGCATAGAAACTGTCTCCTTTGATATGTCTTGTTCACATCAGTCTGATCAGGCAGCTCCATAATTGTTAGTGATTTTCAAAGAACTGGGATCCTTGTCTAATACTCAGAGTTGAGAATTCCTTGCTTTTTAAAATGTTGTTCAAGCAAATTAGATTAATTTAATTTCTTTCTTCCCTTTGGGAACAAGATGCCTCTTGCTTTGGTGCCCACATGCTGTCTTTCATTTCCCCAGGAGCACATGGCTGTAGTTCAAGGGGTCACTCTCTGACTGAGGCAAGGATTTGTGCAGGTAACTGGAAGCAGAAGGAGAGCTTGGGATGCCTCAGGAGAACTTGTCTTCCATACATCAACAGAATCCAGGCAGCAGCAGCTCCTCTGGTGCAGGCAGTTCCTGTACATCTGTACCTGCTGCGGGCCACGCACCAGCCTTGCAATGTGCTGCACATTAACCACAGAGAGACAGAGCTCTGTCCCGAGGCAGTGCAGACCTGAGCACCATTCCCTGTGCTCTGCTTCCAGGATGCCTCTGCAGCCAGACCTTCCTGCAGCAGCACAGCAGCACCTGGCAGTTCATCTGACCCAGCCTGTCAAGCCCCTGGGGCAGCTCAGCCGCTCGCCCGCCCCGGGGGCTCTCTGCAGTCCTGGCACTGTCCCCTGTGTCGACTCACCCCTTGCTGGCAGTGTTGGGGTCCTTCCTGACCTTCCATGTCAGCCTTTCACAGGCTGTCTTCTGCCTGGATACAGCCTTTGGGAACGGTGATTTACAGTTCCTGCCTGCAGCACACGCTGACACACACAGCCTGCTACAGGGAGTAACAGAGACCGGCACGGACAGGGAACAGCATGGACAGGGAATGGCGTGGCTCTGGGCAGTGCAGCACCAGACACTCTCCTGGACTCCAACCGTGCTCAGCAGCACAGGAATCCAGCACCAGAGTGAGGGCAGCAGTGCTGCAGCTCACAACATCTCCTCCTTGCACCCCTCCCAACGCTTAGGTGAGCAGGAAGCCAACTATCCCACTCTGCTACCCTAGGAGGATGGACTCATGCAGCCTCATCAGTCCAGCGTGGCCCTCAGTGCTTTGGTGAGGCTGATCACCAACACACCTAAAAGGGGCCTGGTGCCAAGGGGATGGGCAGTTCAGGCTAACACAGGGACATGAATTCCCCCATCTCAGCCAACAAGGCCTGGCGCCTCAGGGGAAGGATGGATCCAGCTGAGAGGGGCCTGGCAGTGCTGCATAGGGACACAAAGGGATGATGGCTGGGCAGCCCCAGGGCTCACAAGA
The DNA here is from genome assembly GCA_013400975.1 of Atrichornis clamosus. Taxonomy (NCBI): domain Eukaryota; kingdom Metazoa; phylum Chordata; class Aves; order Passeriformes; family Menuridae; genus Atrichornis; species Atrichornis clamosus. Next base: position 132,325 of record WBMZ01014821.1, read on the forward strand.
GCAGCAAAGCAGCACACAGATGATGGCATGAGGAGGGGGAGAAGCACCATATAGACCAATCTGAACCCCAGGCAGACATGAGCCCCTTGGCTTGTGAGAGCTTAGTCCAAGCCCCCAGCATTTAGGAGGGAGGGGGCCGTGCAAAGCCAGAGTCAATGCACAGCGGGCAGCTGGCACCACCACGACCCGTCCCCAGAGCATGGCTTAGGGCTGAGACTGAGCGCTCAGCCAAAGGCTGGCAATCAGCTCAGAGGATTTATCCACTTGTTTTTCTTAAGCCACCTTATTTATTTTTCCCTTTTGGCTCCCTAGCTCCGGAATCCCTGGGATTTGCAAGTGGTTTTTGTGGGGTACAGCAGGCTCAAGGTTTGACGGGAGAGAGGTGCAGGTTTCCCAAGCCACATCCTCCCCCCGGGCAGACCTACCGATGGGGGACAGCTCCGCCACGCTGCCGATGTAGGGCCCCTCCAGGAAGCGTGGCTCGCTGTCGTTGATGTCCTGCACCTTGATGATGAACTCCGACTCGGGCTCCAGCAGCTGATCCGTCTGCCGGTCCCGGGCCTGCGCCCGCAGCGTGTAGAAGGTTTTCTGCTCCCGGTCCAGGCGCTCGGTGGCGTGGATGTCACCTGTGATCTCATCGATGAGGAAGATAGTCCCTGCGCCCTCCCCGGAGATAGTGTACTTGATGGAGCCGTCTCCCTCATCCGAGTCCGAGTGGATCTGCCAGGGAAAGAGGGAGAGGGTGGGAGCAGGCTGGGGCTGTGCTTGTACCCGACCCCAGCCACCTGCACAAGGTGCCCATGGTCCCTGCGTGATGCCCCTCTGCTCCTGTTGGACTGGGGAGTGACAGAGAGCACCACTAGACAACTCCTGTGGTGTGGAGTGACAGAGGAAGGCCCAATACACTGGAACTGCCTGTACTGCTCCACAGATCACAAATTCTGCCAGGGCCCACCCACATTACAAACCAAGGGACAAACCCCACCAGTAAGGGGCTAGGAGACAATGGAAAAGGGAAGGACAACTCAACTGCACTCCAGAGAAAAAGGCTTCCCTATGGATAAGGACCCAGGACTTTAGCAGCTTGGGGTCACTTCTGCCAAGCTGCAGAGATACCTCACCATCAGCATCCACTCCTCTCCACACAACCAAATGCCTGAAGTCCATCCTCACCCGCCCGCTTTGCCTCAGCCAGAGCCACCCTCCCTGATCTGGGCAGCTGGTGCAGCCTCTCCGCTCAAGAGCTCATACACTCGCTGCACGCCTGTGCTGGGTTTACACAGCAAGGTAACAGCGGGTCACAACATCCCAACATCACATCCAGAGCTCCACCTGGGCAAAACCTGCAGGGGAATGTGACGAGCTGGCTCATGCTTAGGATTAAAAACAGACCCTGAGAAAGATGCTTTTGCAGGCAATCTCTGCTTCATTTTTAATTAAGACAATGTTTGGAATTAGGAAAAGAAAGGGTAAACAGCAGCTCTCCGTGGACCAAGAGCTGACTGGAATCCAGGCCAGACGTCCAGAGATAATTTTATTGGTGGCATTAAACTGAGTTATGAGGTTTTTACAATCCAGCCACTTATGAGAAATCTATTAACAGTAACTGGACAGGCAGAATGCATCTTGACAGAGAGCAGCATGGGCATTAATTGGGACAATCCATAATGGGACAGGCCCCCGGAAAGGTTTCATCAGCTGCTTTCATTTGTTTCCTACAATTTCTGCTTAGAATCAGCAAAGTCATGTCCCCCCTCCAAAAAGAGAAAAAAGCCATCCATTAATCGGCTAATGAAATATGAAAATGTTTATGGGCCATTCAATCTTCCAAACTGCAGTTCTATAATCCACCTCTCAGACATACAGCTCTACCAGCAAGAATTTATACCAGAGCTGCCTCTTTTTTTACGATGCCTTCATTATATTTGTCTTGTTAGATACAGTTTATATATTTATATCATGAGTGAGGGACCCACGCATTAGACAATTCAATGCATTTTGCACAACATTCACAAATTACTGCCCATGGTGACACAACTCCCAAGGCTTGCCTGGAAGGAGACCTTCACTCAGCTCACAAACAGGGCTGTGAGCCCAGCAGTGCCTGGGACCACCATGGTGGCTTTGGCTGCAGAGCTGTTGGGGCAGCGCCTCTGGGGATGTGCCTGTGGGGTGGTCCGGCCACCTGAAGCATCCTGCCCTGGTCTGTGGGGATGGCCATCCCACCCTGGCCATCCAGTCCCAGCCCTCTCCACTGGCTGCTGGAGAACTTGCTGCCCTCTTCACTCTATCATCCTCTCCCCAGCTCTCACTGCTACTCCGTGAGCTTTTCAGAATGAAGAAGGAGCACCAGGTCTATACAGCGCAGGTAACAGAAACCTGCATTTTTCTGCTGAACACTAGGCTCATGATTAATAATTAGGCCAGACATAAAGCACCCAGCACCACACTGAGCTCTCAGCACATCCTCCTCACATATTTGCTCATCGCTGACTGCTCGGAGCAGACACCAGCATCCCTGCAAACTGGAATGCTAGGAAGAAAAATGGAGCCTGGGCTCAAGGGGCTGCAGAGATTGATTTACAAGGGAAGATTAAAAGAGCTAAATCTGTGCTGCTTGGCTAAACAACAACTAATGGGGGAGGGCCAAATCGCAGACTACAGACACTCGAGCGGAGATCCACGGGCCCGGACCACATCCCAGGGATGTTCTCTCTTCCCTGTTACAGTGGGCAGGCTTGGGGAGCACCGTGATCCCACGCAGCCTCAGGGATCCCACCACGCCTGGGCATGGCAGGAGAGTGAAGTCACACAGCCCTGGCGCACGCTGCACCCTGCGGGCAGAGGGACCCCCCTGCCCTGCCTGAGTCTCAGCCCTCAGCCAAGGACAGCAGTGGGACATCCAGATAGGCTGATCTGTCCCATTTGTTGAACAGGAGAATAGTTTCCTTGTCCTAAAAGACTACCAGAATTCTTACACAGCCATTAATTATATACTAATAATTAAATCAAAATTAAATATGAACAGAGGTGCACATTCCTTATTAAAAGCAATTAAACAGAAAGCACAGATACACAAATAAAAAATGACTCTGGGGCTAGAAAAGAAAGAAAATCAAATAAAAACTAGCCCGTAATAAAGGCGCACTCTGTTTGCTCCAACTCATAAAGCCCGAGTTCATCAATTTTCTTTAAATATTAGCAACTTAATTAAATCTGCTTTTTTCCCTTTAATCCTCTCCTCTATCTAAAATAGATCTGTCCACATGCAGAAGTTTGTAACTAGTGCTGACCCCATAATTCTATTTAAAAAACCCAAAGAAATCCACATCAAACTGACAGCAGCCTCAGGGGAAATTACAGTTCAGAAGAAGGATTAGCTAGAGAACCCAGATTTTATGGAAATGGTATCGGCCCTTCGGAAAGCACGTGTAGGTGTGTGAGAAGCATCCACAGAGGGCAAGCCCCAGCTACTCTGCAGGGTCCCCCCGTGCAGGGAGGCTCTGGACCCACAGACTGTGTCAGGAGGGCTGGCACACTGCTGGGGACCACCCCAGCCCTGGCCATCCCAGGCGGGCACTCCATCTTCTCCCAGTCTCAGGAGAAGCCTGGCCCTGGTGGCTTTCACAGGGATCCACAGGGAGTGATCTCAGTGAGGGCTGGCTGTCATTCCAAGCCAGGCAGGTGACGTGGTGGGTGATGTGGAAAGGGGCTGTAAAATGGGTGAGTTGTAGGTTTCGGTTCATTTGGAGCCAAGGCACTGCCAGGCCTGTGACAGGGCCTGGTGCCTCCGCTGCTCCCAGGGGAGCCATGAATTAGCTGTGCCTGCTCGGAGGGCGGCGGAGGAGTGCGGCTTCGAGTGTCTGCTGAAATGGACACAAATCACCGCTGAAATCCCTGCTGGCCCCCAGCCAACAAACCCATTTTCAAGCTCCTCCAGACTCATGCCCAGACGGCTGAGGCCATCAGACAGCCCTGTTGTACAAGCTCTTGGGCACTTTCCTTTGGGGCGAGCCCATGCCTCCAGTTCCAGCTGGATTGCAGTGTGCTCCTCTGACTGGTCCCAACAGCTAGCACTGCCTTTACCAGTGTACAAATAACATCTTCCCAACACGTGGGAGAGTAGCTTCTCCACAGCTCCCAGAAAAGGATAAAGCCCAGCAACCCCAAGGTGAAACGCTCCTTCAGCCTCAGGACACCAGGAGCGAAGGGAGCAGATGTCCATGTCCAGCCTCCCCGGGAGGTCACACAACAGGGATGTGGCAAGCTCCCATCAACAGACCCAGTCCTGCCCAGCAAGGCACTGACACCTGACAGCAGCTCCCACAGAGACAGGGCTTCTTGCACCCATCCCAAACATCACCAGAACCCAGCACATGACTGTAAGAACATAGGTGTGAATTCTGGTGTTCCTGTCCCCATCTCTGGGAACACATTAATCCCACGAGCCCAGCAGGGACCAGGCTCATGCCATCCCAGTCCATAGAGTGTTTCTCTAACCAGGCTCCCGTGAGCACCCTTCACGTGGGCCCTCTCTCTCCCTGGCACTGCCAGTATGTCCACTCTGCCGCTGGCTCTGTCAGCCCCATGGAGACATCGGGTCAGCTTACCTTCCCCACGTAGAGCGGCTCCGTGCCTGTGTACTCCTCCACCACAAAGAACTGATTCCAGACCCAGCCACGCTTCACTCGCCCGCCAGCCAGCAGTGCAGGGTCCCCTGGCTCCCCCAGGCCAGGGCCCTCCACCGCCGTGTGCATGGCCCAGGACCCCAGCTCCTGGAGGGCGCAGAACAACAGCAGCATGGTCCACAAGAAGCCCTGCAGACCCTTCGCCATTGCACTCTAGGAGGCTGCATGAGCAGGAGCTTTTGCACAGGCAGCCAGCATCCTTTAGGGAAGAGTAGGAGGAAAGTCCACACTAGCAGTGTGAGGCCACCTGGTCAGTGCAGAGCATCCCCGTCCCTGCAGCATGTCGTGCCCTGCAGCTGGAGCACCCCCGTCCCAGCACGAGTCACACCTGTGGCAAGAGGCGTCCCGGACTGCCCGCTGCTGGCGTAGGAGCAGTCAGTGCCGGTGCCTTGCAGGCTTCTCCTGGGTCTCCAGAGAAGAGTCTGGCAGCTGGCATTTGTCCCCGGGGACAGAGCTGCACGGCTCCGTGCTGGGCTGCCGCCGGTCCCGCTGGGGAAGGGGGTGATGCACAGCCTGCTGCCCACCCGGCCGGCGGGCAGGGAACGCCGCAGCGGCGCGCGGGGCACAGGCACCCGCCACCGGCATTCACAGGAGGGAGAGGAAAGCTTTCCACGTGCGTTTTCACAGAGGAGTTAACAGGATGAGCTGCTGTGACCAACGTCTGCCTGTCCTTGGCAGCCTTGGACTACTGTGCGAGGGGTCTGGCAGTGCAGGTGCAGTTCACGAGGCCATTTGTAACTCCCATCTTCAGGGGGATGACATTCCAGCGCCCGCTGAAGGGTCCTTCCCCCAGCTGATTCCAGTCACTCCCATCGTCTGCTGGTTCATGCAGGGAGGTGAAGGGTGGCCAGCAGCATCCCCAGGAGCCTGGAAAAGGCCAAGGTGTCAGTGCTGGTGTGAAAACAGGGCCCAATGTCTCCCAGTGCTGCTGCTGCAGCCTTGGTCAGTATCTCCCACCCTGCCCTGTCCCAGGTGCTCCACAGCAGGGCCAAGTCCCACAGATCCTGCCAGAGCAGAAACACAATAGGAAGGGCTACAGAGCTCTTGGCACTGCAGACATCTGCTCCAGCAGGAACTCTGAGACCAAGGACCTCACTGATAAGGGCACCCCCTCACCACACAGCCCTGGCAGCTGAGGGCAGTGAGGTCTGTGCCTGGAGGGGGTCATCGCTGCCCAGCTGTCGGGAGGTGTGTAGCAGCACCCCTGGCACTGCACAGCTGCTGATGCCTGCTCAGGACCAGACCACAGCAGTCCAGCACAGGCAGACATGGCTCACTGGGGGATGCCAGCCCCTGAGTGTGGGAGGTGCAGTCTGTCCAGACACTCCCGAGAGCCTTCCCTGCAGAAGCTTTCTGTCATCTCACCTCTGCAGCCATGGGCAGGAGAAAAGCATCTGTTTAAGAACTCACCACCTGGCTGACTCTAAAGAGAACAGTTTAAGAAAGGGCTCTGGTGTAAGCTTTGAGCCACCCACAAGGCACTAAGGGCTGGGACATGAGACCTTTGGCCAAGGGTACATTGCATCCAGTGAGCGCCTGGGAGAAGAGGCCTGATCAGGACATGGGGATGCAGCATCCATCTCTTCCTGCACCAAGGCCCTGAGCTTTCACCAGAACTCTGCAATACCAGCCACAGCCTGAACTACTCATGAAACATGCACCAGTCTGCAAAATTCATCTCCTGTCAGCTGTTACTCTAAATAGGAGGGGGAAAGAGGTGAATGGAAAGGGAGATGATCCTGGACTAAATGTCCATCTGCTCCCCATAGAAAGGAAACTGGACTGTGCTCTGAACAGATCCCTGCATGAATCTCAACAGTCCCAGCTGTTCAGAGCAGGGACAGCTCCCAAGTATCTCCCCAGCTCTTTCTGTCATTTGCCATTCCCATGTGTGACTCCACCAGTGGAGCCGTATCCCAAACATGGAATGTCTGCTGCACTGTCATTTCTGCATCCACTTGCCTGGACAAACACTTCCCTGAGAAGCACGAGGCACCAGTGCCAGGCATCATTCTACACTGCCTCTGCATGGCTCACAAGTTGTGTGCCGCACAATGTGCACAAATCTATTCACCAAAAGGGCTCACACCCACCCCACGCACAGCTGAGATCACTCAGGCACACTGGCCTCCTTTGTCTATTTGTGCCTCATTTGGGTGCACACACATCTCCCCTGCACGTGCACATGCTATGTTCCACTCACACGTGCACGTCAGCTGTCACACGTGCCAGCCCTGTGCACTTCATGCTCCAAGGAAGACAGGGTCTCCAGTGTATTTTTATGTTAGCAATCATGGTACAGAAGCACTAAGATTCCTCCCCACCCCTCTTCCCTGCCAGTCCATTTGTTATGAAGACATTTCCACACCAGCCAGGTGAGGCTGTTGGCAATGCCACAACTCTGTCTTGCAGCCAGGTCTCCCCACAGAGAAGCCCCTCCTGCCCCTGCTCCCAAAGGGCAGCTGCACTGCCAGTCTGGTGAGGAACCCTATCAGACACCACAATATTTAACACTGCAGACTCAGGGGAGCAAATGACCTGTAGGTGGGTGATGGACTGAGTCATCTCTTCCCACTGTTAAAAGACCCATAGAGTAAAATAACTTCAGGATCAAACACAGAGATCAGGGCCCCTGCTCTGCAGCAATGGAGCTGAGGCTGCCTGACCCACAGCAGGCTCCAGAGCAAGACACTCACAAGAACAGCACACGTGCAAACATGATTTATCACATTTATGTGGGTTTATAGAAGCTACATATAACAAGACAGAGTGCATCACTCCACTAACACAAACAGCACCTCTCCAAAGTCTCACATCCAGGAGATTTGTGGTTATTTTGGAGTAAGTTACCCAGACAGTGAGAGATGTCAATAAACTGAACAGCACAAGCTGTGCCAGAGCAAGAGTTTCAGGTCAGCACCAAGGGCAAACAGTAAGTGTGGGAAGAACACCCTATCCAGCACCTCTGCCCTGCCATTCTGCAGAACTTTTGCAGGCAACACCTTCAGATGCATCCAAAGTCTGAGCACACATGAGTTGTACCCGGTAAACACAACTGCCAGAAAGAGAGTTTAACAGAGGCCATTTGCATGTGTTCTCAGGATAACTATGTCAGCAGAGCCTTGGGGAGAGGCAGTCACCACCTGCTGAAGTCTTCCACCCTGCCCACCCAGCACCCTCTCCTTGCCATGCAGGAGCAGATCCATACACAATGGTTAATAAAGCCCTGCCAGAAGCCTGAACAGGCAGCAAGGCCAGTGCCAGGGAGCAGTTCTGCAACACTGAAGGCCTTCTGAACACATGGGGAGGCTGAAAGAAAGCCAGTCCTATGGTGCAACTCCTGGCACCACAACTAAAGTCAGCATCCAGGGTCCCCGACCGAGCTGGCACGAAGGCAGCACATTCCCCACTGCCTCCAGCACACAGCACTCAGGGCACACAGCTGGCAGACAGCACCAATACTGCACCTTCATTCCCCTCATCACACCATTTCACCCCGGAGTGGCAGCTGACTCCCTCCATGACATGACTACCTGAGCCACATGCTGCAGCCAGCCCTGTGCACACAGGGAGGGCACTGCTCCTCGCTCAGAAATGGACACTGCGCCTTCTCTGCCAGCCTGGCCGGAGTTACATAGATGCCAGCACATAAATGGAAGCAGCACAGTCCTAAACAGTATCAATAAAACAGTAAAAACAACAACTTAAATGCACACACTAAGGTGAGACAGAAAAGAGGAAGCGAGGGCAGAAGATGCGGCAGTGGGCGAGCTCTACTCGAGCAGAGCTGCTCCCTGGCTGGCAGACAAGCTGGCCCACAGTTCCCAAGGCAACTTGTTCAGCCCTGTTGCATTCGAGCACTCCACAGAGCAGATCCTGCCACGGAGAGTCCTGCTGAGCACCCATGGGCAGGGCTGCGTTGCTGTGGGAACCACAACCTTGTGTACAGAGCCTCAGCTATTATGCTGTTTTTTATATTTAACAGATTTCTCTACTTACTGCTACATTTGAGCTAATGTGGTTTGCTGGTGGCTGTCTCACATGGCCAAAGTTCAGCTACACTCCACTGAGCTGTTTGCATGCTCTTCCTGTGGGCAGCCATGGAGGTGCTGTCACCTGATTCGCCACATCCAGGTCCCAGACACCAAAGCCCAGCTACACAACCTCTAGTGACCTCCAGTGCCCTGGGCCCAGAGCCACCTCAAAATGCTGACCCAGAGACACATCTGTACCCAGGTTCATTGCCACAAACCAGATCCTCCTCCACACACAAATGTTCGGCCTGTGTCTCTTCTGTCACAGCTTCAGGCCACAGTTAGGGTCAGGGTCATGTCACTCCTCAGTGTGCACACCCTTCCATCCAGCTGTCACATCACAGACCTCTTCCAGATGCTACGAAGCCAAGAGCCCCAAATCCTGCTCGTGCCCTTGCAGCAGCAGGAATCAAGGCACCCCAGAAGGTCCCGTGCATAGGAACCAGGACTGTCACAATATTTATCTCCCCGTGTTATTGAAGGCCTTTCACCAACAGCTGGAAGTGCCACTTCTCTCTGCCACACATGAGCAGCGGGGCCGTAAATAACCGGTGGGAGCTGCTGCTGCAGCCAGCCCAGCCCGCAGCATCCACGTGCACCCACATGGCAGCGTGCCCAGCACTCGCCACGCCAGGCAGGTTTCCAGGCACGGAAGGAAGCACCAGACCCTCACACTGCCCCAGGCCCAGGGTGATGTCCCCTCTCCTGCTGCTCTGCCATCCCCGCTTCCCAGTTGTCAGCACAACTCTCCCCTCCCCACAAGAGCTTGTGCAGTTTGTTGGTGTGCATTTGGCACAGCTATACTGTACATCATGTTGACAGTAGAAATTACATCCTGAGCTTATGTTTTACACTGTGCTCTGTCAGAACTCACCGCAGCCCAGTGATCAGGACAAATTGAATAGCATCCCGTCCATGTCAATATTTATTTCATTTTACAAATGCAGGCTGATGCAGGAGAAAGTAGGCAGGGGGAGGGGGAAGACATGGGCAGGCAACAGCACACAAGGATAGCAGTGCCCAGTACACCACAGTCCTACATCACTGCCCGACACAGCTGGGGCCCCAGGGCCAGGGCAGTGGTGCCTCAGGAGCCCAGGGAGGGTTGTCTCACCCAGAGGCCAGGGAGCATCCCGGGAGCTCATGCAGTGCTCCCATGCCCATAGACCCACTGGCACACCAGCACTGTCCCTCTGAGACAAGCCCTAATAATTGGCAGAAAATGCAGAGCTGCCCACCAGCTACCAAAAGATGCAAAGGAGGGGAAGGAGAGCCCTCCCTCCTCAACCCCAGCCTGCTGCCTCAGCAAACGTGAGCTTGGATGTACTGCCTTAGCTACTCACTCCTGGCAGAGCAGCATCAGCCACCAGCATGAGCATCAGGACTGCTCCAGCTGTTCAGAACAGCCACAAGGGTGCTGCAAGAGATGCTGAAGGCAAGGCAAGAGCAAGGCACTGCTTGTGTCACCCTCTAGAATGCAGAACCACAGCATAAATACCAAGCTTGAGACAGGAGCTCCCTAAAGCATGGGCTTTCTCCTGCTTTTTCATGGCATTTCCACACTCCAGAGGACACAAAGAAATGAAGGCTGCAGCAGGAGGGTCGTTGATCAGAGAGCAGAGCTCCGTCCTGACTCCCATGGTCCTCTTCCTGCTGAGTTAGCTGCCTGCAAATGAGTTCAAACTGGGAGAATCCCTTACCTGGCTCCAGCCCCACCTCCCAGCAAAGCCAAGGGAAGGAGCAGACAGCAGGGACAGTCCTCAGGGAGTGCACAGCAGTGGCTGCCAACACTTGCACGCAGAACCCCAACCTCATGGCTGAAAACTGGGAGCTTGTGGACTCTCCTACTGCCAGAGAGCTGCTCCTTACAATGTGCTCTCCCAAGGGCAGAGCACACAGTGACAAAGGGTGATGGATAAGAGCAGTGGTGTGCCTGCAGCCCAGGTGTGCCTGCATCCCAAGGCCTGCCTTGTTGGTCTGGAACGGGTGTCTCTGACCACAGTCACGGGGAAGTCACACAGGCCCAGCACTGTTCTGCCAGCTTTGGCACTGACCACAGCTACCTCCCAGGGAGGCTGCTGGGAACAGCACGGGGAGATATAAGAGGCAGGCTGGAGATGCACACAGAGCACAGTGACAGCCTTGCCAACGGTTTGCAGTGCTGCTTCCAACAGGCAGGACTACAGCATTTCCAGAGACAACCCAGGATAGAAGTCAGAGGGACAAAAGCTCCTGCTTGACTCCCAGTGAGCAGCCATACACTGCTAGAGAAGCAAGAAGAGCACAGGCTTCACACCAGCTCACTCCCAAAACATGCAAACCTATCTGGAGACCTTTTCCAAAGAGTGAGGCAGACCTCCAGCACCAACCAGCCCCCTCCATTCTCTGCCCAGCACTCCCTGACCCCACTGTGCCTTTACCCGGGAGCTCAGAGGGTGTGCACTGGCTCCAGCACCATCCACACGTGCCAGCTGTGGAACAGCTGAGGCCACGTGCAAGCACAAGAGCAGCTCTGGGGATCACACGAGTGCCAGCTCAGTCTGCATCCATGGGGAGCCCACCTGCCTCACATCCGAGCGCGTGGGCAGCACAACAGCCCAGCCTCAGACAGCCCTTGCTGGGAAATGGGGCAGGAAAAAACCTGCAATTACTCCACCAGCAATTCTTCCCTAGCACTGCCTACAGTGCAGCACGCAGGCTGTGACCACGTCTCCTCCTGTTAAACAGGATTCAAATCCGCTTAATGCTCCCCTTCCTGGGAAAAGGAACAGGCTGGCTACAGCACACTCCCCGTATCTGTTGTATGCAGGTAATACAAGCACGGCAAGGCTGCTGCAAAGCTTTAAGATGGTTCATAATCTCCAGGCCTAGGGCTAAGACATGAACTCAGGCTCTCTGGAGCTCACTTTCTCTACTGGATATTGTAAGACAAGATGAGGAAAAGATACCTTTTTTTTTTTCTCCTTTTATAAACTTCTCCTTGAAATCTAGAGCCGAGGGATGAGGCAATCTTGCCAGACATAAAATACTGTCAACTCCAGACCAGGCAAGCATATCACAATCAAGCTTCCAACATCCCACACCTGTCTCTTGACAATGCACCTCAGTACCACACCAAGCCTGGACCACTGCACCATGGCCAAGCACCCACCCGTATCCCCATAACTTCCCACAGCTCCTTCACAGCATCCAAGAGGCACCCCAGGATTATCCCTTTGGGCTGGACAACGGCATGGTCAGGGCACTGAGCTCCCTACTGGGAGTACTCTGTAGTTTTAGAACACCAGGGACCAACAACACAACCTGGCTGCAGCTCCAACTTGCTCTGCGCCGCTGCAGCCCCCACAAACCAGTGTCCCTGGCTGGAAGAGATGAACCCACAATGCCAATTCTGCAAGGGATGCCCACTCACATCAAGACAGATGATGATCACCTGCACTGCAGGTTCCCATTCCACAGCAGATCCCCTCAGTGGCACTAAAGCTCCAACGTTCTGATAAAGCTGGCCAAAGTATCAGAACACCAGTACCCCAGAGGGCAACTGCAAGCTAGACAGGTTTTTGCCACTGCAAGCTCTGGAACTCCCATGGCATCCCTCTACTGAGATGTATCCTGCAGAAGACAGGCCCTAACTCAGTGTCCTTTCCAGAATCCCAGCAAATTTGGCTAATCAAGTGAGAGATGGCTAGAGATGTTGACCTGGATGGCAAATAGTACCACAGTGTGTACAAATGCTGGGAACCAGTGGCCAAGGGATTCAAAACTGTAGAGGCTTTTGAAATAAGATATTTAAATTACTTTTACTTACACAGTGAAAGGGCTGTGTAACCAGTTACTGCATGAGCATATCCCAAGTGCAGGTCCAGACTGTGCAAGGAAATGTTTGGTAGCAATCTGCCTTCAGCAAGTCTTCAGCCTGATACACAGCATAGAAGACAGGCAGACAATGATAAAATCAAGTTCTCTCACTGATGTCACCCTAGCCTCAGCTCTGACAACAGGGTAGAAAGCCCATTATCTGTAGTAAAAATTTAGTCATGCTTATTCTTGAAGTAAATCTCTGGATTTCCTCTTTCTGCTTCCCTGGAATTATTCTCCCAGCAAGGAACTCCTTCATCTGCCTTTCTTCTCCGATAAACTTGCACAGAGTCCAGAAAAGTTGTTTTCCTAGAGGAATGTGTACCTACACAATGCTCAGGACCGTATGACTAAACATGCACCTTCTCCCTTCTTTTTAAGTTGCTTTAAGTTTAATTATTGTTCCCTTTGATGCTGCCTTGAGAAATTATAATAGAAGAATGAGGCAACTGCCAGAGCAGGAGCTATTCACAACCTTTTGACTTCTCATGTTCAGTCACTTTCTGCTATCAGACACACTGGGAGGAACAGTATTTGTTAAAGCTCTCACACAAGCATTGTTTGGAAAGAAGTATTTTCAAAGTTTAGGAGGGTTTTTTTTTTCCTCCAAATCTTCTCTAGTCCAAGTTTCAAAGAAATTTTAATTGCAAAGAAAATCTCAACATTTGCCCTGGGGAAGAGGGTTTTACAGCCATAACGGTCTCGCTCTGCAGCAATTCTTTTCCAAATATGGAATTTTCATGCCTTGTCTACGTGAATACAATACTTTTAATTCGTCTTTAAAAACAATCTCTGAGAGGAGGTGGAAGCAGCCATCACAGCATCTCTGCCACAACTGCTGGGATGGACAGAGCTCCTCCTGCTGTGGTGAGAAAGCTCCAGAGCTCAGACAAAGTCTTTAATTTTAGGATCCGGCCAGGTAGCTGCATCAGAAAATCATTCCCTTACAGACACCCTGTAGAGAGTTGGGAGTTGCATTCCCAAAAGAAGAGCATTTTTATGCCCCAGCACCTCCTGAGGAGCCAGAAGTGCTCCCACACAGTGGGGCAGAGAACGCTCACAGCCTCCACCGCCAGAGCTGCACCATGTGGCACAGCCCCAGGACACACAGGGACCACCAGCACTCCCCTCCTTGCCTCCTGCTGCCACTTCTTTGGGCCCTGAAGTGACAAGAAAGGAAAAGCATGAGCCCTAAACAGGACAAGTGAAATCAAAGCTGATGGCCCTGACAACAGGCCATTTGGACAGGAGTTAAAAAGACAAAGTAAAATAAAAAAGCACAAAATGGAATTCTTCCACTTTGACAAATGTGGAGGGAATTGGGTTCTTTTAAGCCAATGTTTGGCAGATGCATGAATTATTTATCATTCAATATTGTGTGATTAAATGGAAAATTGAAGATGTTCATAGCTTTGTCTGCAACTTTCCACCTCTTATGAAAGTCTCCCCAAATTCCTATATAGAATAACAAGTGGGTATTATACTGAGTCAGAAAGGTTCCAAGAAGCCTCCTTCAATTTGCTTCTCAAGGTTCAAGGTCGTGTTCAGACTCAGTCCTCTGGTGAAATAAATACTATGGGCAGGCTCACATCACTTTCAGGAAGGTCTCTTGCTGCTGTCACTCTTCTTCCCTATACATCTTAATCCTCTTAGCAATTTTGTCCTTGGAAATCCCTCAGTCTTCATGACAGGAGATCTGCAACCCCTCTTTAGAGAACGCATGAGACCGAGGAGTCCCTTCCTCTGACAGCACACTGTCATTTTGAGACTAAGAGCAGGCTCCCACAGAATGCTCCATGGTGAAGCAGAGAGGTCATGAGGGAAGACAAGAAAGCAGCAAAAAAACAGGACAAGATGTGGGGGGCTGAACCTGTAGTTTTCACAGTACTTTTCTCCAGTGTAACAAGATGATCCAGTTGTGCACAGCCCAGATGAGAAGCAGACACCAACTTTCTGTTGCAGATACCTTTGGCCAAAGGCACCTGAAGAGGTAAGTGGCTTCCTCAGCACTTCAGGGGGAGCCTGTAGCAATAAACAGCTGTTAGACAGGTGGAAAAATGAGTGTAATTAGTCTCTTTAATGCCAATTTCAGCCTGATCTTTCACACTTAAGAAAACTGCTACAATGATTTTCTTTATTTCAGAGGAGCTAATGAAATAAAAATTAGAAACAAGATAGTATAATGGGTAAGAAAATTATTTCTGCAACATCCTACTAAAATCCAACACAGCCTTGCCTACACAAAGGCTCTTCTGGTTTGGAAGAAGATGCTCCAAACCTTCCTGCTCTCCAGGAATTCCTAAGCACCAGGAAGAATAGAAGGAATCTGGGTACTACAGGAATTTAGGAACCTGAAGCAGAATGTTGCACAGCCTCATCCCTCAAAAAGGAAGCAAGCGTGCTTTGCTAAGACACAGTATTGTGCAGAGCAGTCCACCACAGCTGGCAGAAGTCCCTGGCAGCTGAACCTCCAACACAGGTAGTACATTTTGGTGAAGTCTGTTTGAAAGTCAACGTCTCCAAGAGGAGCACAGCAAGGAGTGGGCCCCTGCACACCCCTCGGGGCTGCCCAGGTGATCAGAGCTCTGCTATGTCCCTCCCTGGGTCCCCAAGGCTGCAGGTCGAGCAGAAACAGCAGCGAGCATCGTTCTTGAGAACGAGCCCCACGGGAAACTCTGGGTTGTCACCCTGGTAGAGACTCATTCACAGCAAAGCCCACCTTCCCCTCACAAAGTACAACCAGGAGGGACCAGAGCCTCTTGCTGGGCCAGGGACCTCCACTCTGGAGCAGATGGGCAGGAGTCCTCACAGCACAGTGTTTGCCCACGAGCTGTAGATAACAGCCTTCTCCAGACTAAAAGACTGACCTCCTTGTAAGCAACTTGCAGACAACAGCAACAGGCTAAATTTTGCATTCAACCATTAATGATTGATGCATTATTTATTTGGAATCATTTGCTTCATTCTACTAATCACATCACCACTACCAGCTCCTGACAATGAGCAGTGCTTAGAGTCATGTCCCAGGAGTCAGTCGCTGCCCAGAGCAAGCCGAGCCGCAGCTCGGCGGCCTCAGGGCTACTTCACCTCCCCAGGAAAAACACCCGGGCTTTGCCAAAAGCTGCTCACTGCCCTGCAGACACCGCAAGACACGTATCCTCTGATGGCCAACATCTGGCACTCCTGCACACTGCCCCATGTCCAGAGAGAGCTGCTGAAACCAGCCCCGTCCCAGAAGGTCTCACTTGCACAGTCGGAAGAAATCGGCACCGCTCTCGCACTCCAGTTGTGGTTTAACTGCAGGACAAGGTAATCACCACGAATTTCTGCCAAATTCACACGCCAGGTCAATGACCCAACTCTGACCCCACCAAGCAGCCCTCCCTGATGCTGCCAGGGCGAACAGCCCCGTAAAGAGAATCCACACAGAAACCAGGCTCCCCCCACAGCAGAGCAGCTCTTCCTCCTCTCTGTGCCACAGCCCGGAACATCCCACCCCTGCCCCTCCAGGTACTCCTGTGCCAGCACTGTGCAGGAAAAACCCACACAGCAGAGACTCCTTTCCCCAGAGGAACCAGTCCCTTGGGAATGGACCAAGCCAGGATGGGACCTCTGGAGACAGGGAGGGAGAGACCACCTGTCCCAGGTCACTTGCATGCAATGAAGAAGCGTTTTAGCATCCTGTCTGGTAGAATCAAATTTTTATATTCTTCCATGCATAGTAAATTCTGTTCACAAAGACAAAAAAAAAAAAAAAAAAAAAGGAAGTAAAAGCCTTAATAAATGCTGGAAGAGCAGGGAGCTCATACCAGCTCCCAGCCCAGCGTAGCTCAGGGATTATCTAGGCAATAGTTTATTTTTCTCTCCAGTATCATTTTCCCAGCTTGATCTCTACTGTCGCAGTATGATGGTTTCACCCCATTAGCCTTGCTTAAAAAAGTGATCCCAGGACTGTGAGTGTTATTGCCCACATAAATCAGGAGGCTTTGAATATGGAGCACCTTTAAATAAACAGCTGATGGAAGTGAAGTTCCGGGATCATTATTAATAGCTTTTCATTTCTGTGTCCGCTGTGCTGTGACATTCTTTCCCAGCAGAAAGCCTCCGCTTCCTATCCCCAGTACATCTGATCCCATGAGTCCTCCAGTCAGAATGAATGACTGTACCTTTGTGTTAATTGCATCGCCCATTCCACAAATGGAATACTAATATTAACTAGCAGGAGGAGAGTTTGCAGACCAGGCATGATGGGACAGTTTAGAGGGAGACACACCAGCCCCACTGCCTTTCCCTGGGCTGGTCCTTCTGCCCACCCTTGAGGAAGGGCAGATCCTGGATCTTCCAACACACACCAGTAAATGCTACAACAGGTGACAAGGTCCTGTGCCACTTCTGTCCTGTCTGATGTGCCCTGCACTGGACAGACACAAACCTTCCCTGCTCTGCCAGAAATATCACACCTCTCACATGCTCCCTGTGTGCAGAATGATGCCACTCTCTACATTCCAAACAGCTCCTGGATGAGTCCAAAGGGACACACACTCTTGGAGAGGCTACCACCACAGAGCAGCCCCAACAGTACTTACAGGTGCTGTTCAAAGATTTTACCTGGCCAGTTTATTTTTCACTTGCCCAGGAACGAATCACTCTGCTCCTCCTCTTCCACTTTCAGCTATCAGGGACTCTCCTGAGAGCTGCAGGCAGGTGCACAGCAACCCAGGGGCAGACCTAAGTGCAGCAACAGCTAACACCACCCACTTCCCTCGCCCAGGGTGGTGACAGGGGAACAGGACTGGGCATCTCATCCAGAGGGACCTCGGCCACCTGCTCTGGGAGCCCCTGGCTTTGCTCTCTGCTGCCAGCACTGACACACAAGTGCTCCCAGGTGGAATTCCCAAAATCCCCATGTGCAGGACCCAGAGTTGCCAACCAAATGACATCATGCCACGAGTCTGTGGCACAGAAGAGAGACCAAGTTTCTCCTTGGAAAGTGTGCTCAGGCTCTTTGAGGCACTTTGCCCAAAGAAAGGACGAGACAATCCTGCCCACGGTGCCCAGAAAAAGGCTGGCATGGCTGTTACAGCCCCTCTGCTCTTTGCTGCAGAGACAGAGGGTCCTGCTGCTACAGCCCACCCCCATCTCCTTCTACTGTTCTTGAGTCATGGACCCTGCTCAAAGAGAAATCACAGGGGAAGCAAATATGCCACAACAGCCTGTTGCTTCCATGACTTTTGCTATATATAAACCCAAAGGGCTGCAAAGAGCAGCAAACTCCAGGAACAGGTGGTGGCTTTTGATTTTACTGCTTGCTCTTTTCCCAAATTCAGTTCTCAGCAAGGAGATTCAGGACACAGGCATAACAGAAGGTTCACCTATGAGAGAGCTAAAGTGGAAGCATCAGAAAACTGGAGTGTGGCTGAACACAACTGAAGGAGACCACTAGAGACAGGATGTACATTTCTTGAAGGACTTCAAGAGGAACAAAAAGTGTTAAATGTGTCTCCTGATTTCAGAGTCTTTCCCTATCTAGGGTCTGACATCCTGACGGACCAGCACAGCAGAGCCACATCCTTATAACAAGTCAGCAAGTCTCTGGATATGATTCTGCAAGCCAGATACAGTACCAGCCTTCCCTCTGCAAGAAACTCTGACCACTTTTGTCATGTGAAGAAAAATTTCGATTCCTCCTCCACCACCCCCGCAGTGCTGTATTTGCAGACTGTGAGCCAGCATCCAGCAGCCACACAGGGTCTTCAAGCACAGGAAATACAGTGGGTACCACATATGCAAAGCAAGACAGCTCAGTGTGTCACTAGAAATGCTGCTTTCCAACCACCAGACTTCAGCATCCCATTGAAGTATCACCTCTCAGCAGAGGCCAAATGTGCAAATTGCAGTTGAAAGGGAGAACATTTCTGAAAGCTCGAAGCACGTGAACACAGCAGACTGGAACGGAATCTGCAAGTAGCTTCCCTTTAATGTCACTACCAAACTAATGCCACAATGAGGAAGGGACAGACTGAGAGCTCTGGGAACAACCACTCTGCTCAGCATAAGTGATAAAGGGAGATTAATTGTCCAATTCCTCCATCAGGCACAAGGGTTCAGGGCTTTGGGGTAAAACTCCATCAAACAAGAGCAGCGTCTTCACTTCTGACATTCCTGGATGGACAGAGCACACAGCGTGAGACTTCATTTCACAATCAAGCCCTTTGCCTCTGCCACTCCTGGCAATAGTGAGACTATGAGAATCTCAAGCCAGCACACAGGCTTTGAAGGGTCTTTCCTCATGTATCTGCACAAAGCAGGGACCTTGGGGCCTTGTATGTAGGTTCTAATGTTATTATTATCAAAAGGAATAAAGAGGGACATGGCAAAGTAAGAGGCAGCAAAGCAGCCCAGGGAACACAAAGGGAGAAAGAAAGAGGGAGATTAGCAACAGGGAGGACAGAAAGGCAAATGGACAAAGTGCATGTGAAAGAATAGAGCCAAGGAGCTATACATACACGTGAGCAAGCAGGATCGTGCTGGAACACGTGAGAGTGTGAGCATGCAGGAGAGGGCACAGACACTCACACAGGCAGGTGCAGACATTTGCAGCTCCAAGTCCTCCTGCCCACCCCAGGCTGGCAGCCTGGCACTGCTTCAGCAAGAGATCTGCCCGAGAATGTCCCAGGGCACATGCAGGACTCCCCCGACCCAAGCTCTCTGCATCCAGTCCAACAGCCACTCTGACAGTAAAAGATCCTCACAGCCAAAAAAACCTGATAGACCCTGGCTCTGAGCACCCTCATCAAGACAAACCCCGCTCTCCCCAAAGCAGTTCCATGCTCAAAAGAGGGAGAACTGGAGGCACACGTGTACAGACACACTCTCACCTTTCTGTATGGCTTTCTCTGGCTTTGTCACCCTCACACACGTCGACCCTTTGCATCCTGCTCTGTCACCACACTGCAGACCTTTGCTTGCTCTCCCCTTGTCCTCTGGGCTGCTTCCCTTCTCCCTCTCCACGCTCCTGTCTAGCTCATTTGATGACAGTCACATAGAACCCATTCACACAGCCCCAAAGTCCCCCGTGTAGAGCCCAACACCCCCAACCCGTGCAGTCAGTTGCAAAAGTGCTGAAATCCCAAATTGCACGTGCACCTCCTGTGTGCTGCCACACCGATCTCCAGGCCCCCACTCCTCCAGATGGACACTGGACTCAGTCAACTGGGAGGACTGCAGTGCAGACAAAATGTGTTCCTTTGTGTCCTCCTCTCCAAACCACCACCCTTCTCACACTGCTGGGCTGGCAACAGCTTCAGGCAGAGTTTGGGCATCCAAAGCCAAGCAGTGTCCAGCCAAGAAGCCATTCTACCCCTTGCTGGCCTCTGAGATGTACATGTCTTGCCCCTCACCTCTCCCATCATACCTCGTAGTGACTTGACACCAAAAGTCACGTTTTGAACATGCAGTCACTGTGATTCCAAAACAGAATAATGAGACAGCTGCCCTGAGCAGGGCCAATATCAAACCTTTGAGAGGTTCAGGACCAAGCCAGACACAAGCACTGCACCTGTGCAGTCCTCTGGTCCCCACGGTGGAGATACCAAGAGCATTCACTCATAAGACAGCTTTCCTCATCTTGGTACACAGAAGCACAGACAGACTTCACACACAAAAAAACATGTAAAACATAAAAACTTATCAAAGACTCCAGGCACTAGCTAGAAGAGGACAAAGAAGAACTGTCATCGGTATTTCTATATATACTTGGGAAGCACCAGATAGCACAGTGATGGACTAGATATAAAAAAGATAGAAAAGAGTCTCAGCCCCAGCCTTTGATCGCTCACAAGGGAAAAGCATGTGCTGCCTTCTGGAAACCAGGACCAGACAGTTTGTCCTACCTCTGCCTAAGCCCAGCTCAGCTGCAGTTTAAAGAAAAGGCCTTCCAGCCTGGTGCTTCACAGTCCCCTCCCTCTCGTTTCTATTTCACAGCAGCTTTTCACAACCGTGACAGAGCTTACTATAAGCAACACAGGCTCAGCTGCAGGATTTTCTCCTTCTGGGACAGCCTAAGGTTTGGAAAAAGCCTCCCTAGAAGCACCAAACATGACTGGAGCCTGTGGCCAGGAACTGAAGGGAGAGACTGAGCAGCAGCCCTGAGCAGTCTCAGGTCAGACCCTGTCCTGCCAGCCCCAGCACTCTGAAGGACTGAGGCTAATTTACACCAGCTGAGCGAGCAGCTCATCACTGACACGCAGCCCTGCTTCCCAAGGCTTGCTTTCCAGCACTCCGTTGTCCCTCTGGCTTCTCCCAACACACACCACACCTGGCAGCACTGCAGGCAGTGCCATGCCTCTGCCCTGGACAGCCTGAGTGTGCCTTGACCATCACATCCACAAGACAGAGGTCCCAGCTCCTGCTGCCCAGGTGTGACAAGGGCTCTTTGCCAAGGCACCAGGCATCTCCCTCAGTGCCAGCACTAAAAGGTGTTTAACTGTCCTGCACTGGGTGTGACTGGGAGGGAGTTAATTTGGCTCACAGCAGCTTATATGGTGCTGAGTTTTAGATTTGTGACCAAAACAAAACTGGTAACACACCAATATTTTACCTACTGCCAAATGGTGTTTGCAGTGCCAAAGCCTTCTCTCCTCTCACCATGCCCCCCCCACCAGTAAACAGACTGGGGGTGCACAAGAGTTTGGGAGCAGATGACCCAAACCAACCACAAAACTACTCCGTCCCATCTAATGCTGAGCTCAGCAACAAAAAGGGAGAGGAGGATCTCAGGGGAATTTGCCACCTTAGCTCAGGAACTGCCTGGGCATCAGTCTACCCATAGAAGGCAGTGAGTGTTTGCTTTTGCATCCTTTTTCTTTCTCTCTCCTTCCACTTTCATTTAATAAACCATTTTTATCTCAACCCACACGTTTTCTTGCTTTTACTCTTCCTTTCTTCTTCCCATGCCCCATTTGGGAACGAGGGAGTGAGCAACTGGCTGTGTGGGGCTTAGCTTCTTACTGAGGTTATCCCACAACAGGTCCAAAGCCCTTGGCAACACCAGCACAGCCCATCACAGCCAGAGCAGAGGAAGTCAGACTGAACCCTTCCAAATGCATTAACCAGAAAGCAGCAGCCGTGGCAGAGTGAGAAGTTGCCACCCCTTGCACAAGGCTTTGAGCCTCTCAGTCCTGTGACATGAGCTCGTATCTCCAGTTCTGGAGCAGCCAAGCACCACCCCACTTCCCATCTAATCCACCAAAACACATTAGCACTCTAGGTGCAAAACCAATTAAAGCCTCAACTGATGGTCCCAGTATCCTTCCCAGCCAGATATGAGCCTCCCATTACACAAAAATGTAAAAAGCTTTTTCAGGCAAAAATCCATAAATGCTCACCTGTGGGGGCTACTCCAGCTGGGGAAGGTTCAGTGTTTGCATTTCACTTCATCCCTCCATCGCTTTGTGGTACCAAGGAAGGGAGCAGCATCACCTGTCAGCACAACAGTCAGTCCTCTAGGCAGGACTTCACAGCTCCAGCTCAAAAGCTCTTGTCTGCCTTCACTAATCCATTGCCAAGTCCTGGGCAAGGCAAAGCAAGGCCATGTCTACATCTGCAGGGACAGCCACAGTCCCTGGTCACTCATGCCACAGTCCCTGGGGACTCACAGTTGCAGCCCTGGTACCTGTCCGCTGCCCACACCGCCGGCTGACCCAGGCACTGGCATCAGCCTCTGCCATACCTGCCAGGCAGGCTGCTCCTGTCTTGCATGGCCCCGAGAAGCTGGGCCAGATCAAGCCCACACGAGGGTTCACCTGAGAGATGAACCTGGGCAGCAAAGCAGAGAAGAGAGATTTGGGAAAGACACAGCCGCTTCTCAGCCTCAGCGAGTGAGCCATTGCCCGGTGGAGGATCCTGGTTCTCATCTCACCTCTCACAGCACCTTTCAGATTAATTGGTTAATTGGCACGCCGGGCTGTGCATAAGAAAGGAGGAAGCATGGCTCCCTCTGCCGGCACCGGCCCGAGGAGGAGCCCCCCGCCCGCCCGCCCTCCCCTCCAGCACCCGGGAGCAGCCGGACCCCGGCCCTGGGCACAGATGACCTCTCCCGACCACAGCACCCGAGAGGAAAGAATCCCCGTCTCCTGCGGCACAGGTGGGGATGCCCAGTGAGGGGGTGCCCTGCCTTGGGACAGTATTGCTGCAGCAGGAGTTATACTGCAAAAAATACCGTGCCACCGGGAACCAGCCCTGCAGGGCTGTAGCAAACGGGTGTTCAGCTGACTTTTAAAAGTTTAAGCAGGGATGTAATTTCTTAAGGACTCTGCTGATGCTCAGCTATTCCTACCTGCCATCAAAAGGTTCAGCTGTATTTCATAAGTGGGAAGGCAGCCAAGCTCAGAAAGCTGGTGAAGTCCAGCTCTCAAAGCAACCCCCTCCCTCACCTGTACGTCCTCGACCTTCTAGACTCCAGTGGCAGGGAAACAATTCCCTCTCCCACACAGGCACAACGCTGTCAGCAACAGCCACCTGCCTAGTTGGGGCCATAACAACAGGGAAGAAACCACATTTTCAGATGGCTAAAAAAATAGAATAGTGAAAATCCAGGAAGATCCAAGAGTAACTCTGGAGTTTGGTAGTGGGGGGGAGACACAAAACAGTGTCCTGTCCCAGGTTAACAGGATCATTTGCCCAGTGTTAGTATGTGCAGATCTCGAATTGCTTCACTCTGGAGAGGGTGATGAGGACAGGAGGAGGTGCTCAGAGCTTAGGAGCCACTTTTAATGACAAGGATTATTGGAGAAACAGCATTTTGGGGATTTGGGATTCCGGAAAGCAGCTGCAGTAGGAGCAGAGGGAGATAATCCCAGTGTGACAGACAGAGAGGCAAGGAAGCAGGACTGGGGAAGGGAGTGCTGCATCCCCAGCCACACACAGAAGTTACTGTCTGGTGCAGGGAAACAGCCACTCCAGAGCAGGCGGCTGCCAGAACAAGGGCCTGGCCCTGGGCTTCCAGAACTCTTCTCTGCTGGGATGGCCAGACCAGGATGGGTTCTCTGGACCAGCAAACCTTTATCCGTCCTCCCTGACTCTGGCCAGCATAGGGAGTCAGAGGCTCCATCTGCCCCGCAGCCTTCCATCAAGGTGAGCAGGCTCGCTGGCCAGCCCGTGACCTGTGAGCAAACAGCCAGTGAGGGGCATCCAGACCCTGCCTGGGAAGGCAGCAGAGGGGCACTGAGGGGCAGACCCAAGCCAGGGCTGGGGGCACTGAGGGGCAGACTCAGGCCAGGGCTGGGGGGCACAGGCCCCAGGGCACCCAGCTCCAACACCTCTTCAGGCCATCCCTAGGCTGGGGTCTGCCTGTGCACAGCCCCCGAGTGCCAGGGCACAGGGAGGGGCAGAGGTGCTCAAGGAGCCCAGAGACACACAGGTGTCACACAGAGAGGCTGCGCCGTCCCCAGGTGCTGCCCGGCACAGCGCTGGGGACAAGGCTGCCCCGAGCCTGTGGCTGCGGCACCCAGGAGGGGCTGTTTGCTGCGCAGAAGTGGACACAGCTCATTTGTGGGAACAAGCTCCCTCCTCCCTGGCCAGTGGCAGGACCGTATCACACCCTCCTGCTCTGCCTCAGTTTTGCCATCAAAACCTGAGGGAAGTGCCAGCTTACCAAAGCAGTGTTCAGATCCTGTGCTTGGTCCTGCAGCTGCTGTTTCCAAATGTCTCACTCACATCCTTGGTCTGCTGGGTGCACACCACTACCTGCACCCACATTCACATGCAGGCTCCTGCCAAAAGGCATTCAGAGCTTTCAAGGCTCCATTTATTGCCCAAGATGTTTCTATGGCGACTCCCTTCACATCCCATTATTGGCTGCAGAAAGCTTCTGGCCATCAGCAGCTTCTAGTAAGTTGAGGGCCTCAAGCTTCAGTTCACCTGCAGTTGTTAATGCCACTGGCTACAGTCAATTGGGAAGAGATTAACAAAACTCTATCTGAAGTGGCAATGGTGAGTGAGGCAGTGTCAGCAAGCAAAGAGGAGCGAGCCCATGTCTTCTTCCTCTTGGTATTCTCTGGAGTAGTGTAGCAGGGAAGAGCAACACATAGAGGTAGGGGTTATCTGCAAAAGGGTGTTGGACAAACAATTCTACTTTCATGACTCCCTAAATGACCCCCCAGTCAGCACGGCTCACAAAACTGCCATTATCACAGCACAGGATCACTTTGCCCCATGCACTGACTGTCCCTGACACACCACTGCCCAAACCAGGGTCAGGATGCTCCCAATTCTGCTTGGCAAGCACCTGACTAAATGCTCCTCCAGAGCAGCCACAGATCCACGGCTGCTGCTGACAAAAACCAGGCCCAGCATCACCTCCATCAGAGCCACAGCTTCCATCCAGTCAGGGCCAAATTCAGCACACGTGACAGCAGTGACAGAATGAGTCAAGCGAGGTTGCTCTGTTTGGGGAGCAGACCCTGCCCACAACAGTGTGACAGCAGTGCTAACAGGCACTTAGCCCAGAGCCTCAGTCCTGCAGAGTGTGAACTACAGCATGGCTCTCTCACAAGAGATCCGAAATTAGGAAGCATAGCACTGAGTAGAGTCAAAACTGAAAGAGTCCTGTTGCAGTTTTTTTCCAGGCTCGTGGATGTTGCTGTCAGAGCCAGAGTGAGGGGCAAGCGAGTTAAAGCAGAACAGCAGAACAGGGCACAGCAGACAGAGAGGAGGCAAGTACAGATTTCCCAGACAAGAGCAGCAGGGCAGGACTGGAAACACAGAAATGCTGCCTTTGCTGATAAATGTAATTCCCTTATGTTAAGTGAGCTACCCTGAGCTGGGGCACCCAGCAGAAACGAGATACTTTCTGAAAAGCACCTCGATTTTCAACTTGTAAGTGTAGCAGCAATGAATGATCCAGTCAAAGCTGGCCCTCGGGCTGGAGCAGATGCACCAGCTTTGGGCTGGAGCACAGATGGACCAGCCTTGGGCTGGCTGCCTCTCCTGCGCCCAAGGGCTTAACTACCCTGCTCTCAAGAAGGAAAACGCAGAGACCTCATCTTAGCAGGGTCTGTCCACACCCTTTGCTTAAAGATGCCTTCTAGGGCCTCTGGGGAGAACTACCCCAGCTGGCACTAGTGTGCACCCTCACCACCACCACACTCCCCAGGCTGGGCAGGGGCAGCTGGTGGAGAGGCTGGGTCAGCACACTGCGGAAGCCGCTGAGACAGTACTTGGAAACCCAACCTTTGCACACAAAAGCCATGCCCAGCCACTGAGGCACGGGCACCCCCAGACAACCCACATGCTGTGAAGAGTCTCTCCTCGTGCTCCCACCTCCCAGCAGAGTCCCGTGTCCCTGTTTGCTGTACAAGCACCAGGTAACACCAGCAGCAAAGGGAGCTCTCCTGCTGCCCCAGGCCCCACACCCGGCTGCCAGCTACCACCTGCCGAGGCCCACAGTGTCCCACAGGCACTCAAAGGCAAAAAAGGAAAGGTGCTGAAATGCTGTCAAAGAAGAATTCCAACCTGCAAGCGGATCCGAGGAACACCACCATCAGGAAGGCCCACAGCTTCTGTCAGAAAAGAAAGAACCTAGACCCTCTGCAGGTGTCCCAGTCAGCCTTGAGGGATAAGGAAATGCAGAGACCGCTGGTGAAGGATCCACTTTTGCTACCCAGACGTTGTCCTGCAGAACCAGTACTAAAATGCCATCCAACAACCCTTTCCCAACAGGATAACACAGAACTCCCTTCTTCCTGCCACAGCACAAAGGGCAGTGAAAAGAAAGACAAATGACAGAGATACTGAGCCAGGCTAAAGTAAAGTCTGGACTAGTCTCTGAAAGCAGAGTTGTTGCAAAGGATAAAATTGAAAATTACTGTAACGTGCTGTATTCCTTTTATGGACTTTGCAAATAATAGAAAGTGATGACTAAATGAAAAAGAAACTGTGAACTAACCGGGAGGATGGGTCTCTGCAGTGGCTGCCGGCAGGAGCAGAGCCCCTGCCTGAGCCCTCCACAGCTCTCAGAAGCAGAAACTGATCCACAAACCGGACACAGCTGCAGAGACAGATGCCCCTCGGAGCTGAGCAGCCCATGCAAAGTGAACGGGTGAGTCCAAGCCCAAGCCCACACTCCAAGTCTGCAGCAATTCTGCCCAAATCCAGCCACAAAGACTTGGCTTTTCTGCTGGTGTGGAGCGGGTGCTTCACAAGTGACACAGTTCACAGGGACACGCAGGCATGAGCCCCGTGAATGCTGGAGTAGCCAAACCAAGGGACAGAGCTCTGTGCCCTCACCTGCAGCCCAGGGCAGCCACACATGGACCCCTGAACACAAGGTGACACGGAGGACCCCGCTCACCTCAGAGCGAACAGCGCGCGGGTGACGAGGGCACAGGGCAGGGCTCTCCCAGAGCAACAAACGGCCTGAGGCAAACCTGGGGACATCCCTCCCCATCGGGCACCCCTTCCACACAGAAACACCATGGGATGAACTGGCGGTAGAGACAAAAGGGATCCCGAGAACAGCAAAGAGCTGTACACCATGTCCCCCTAGCACCTCAGGCAAGGAATCTGGTTGGGATTCACACCCACCTCATCTTTACATGTAATTTTTCAAGAAAGCAGATCACTCAAAATGGCCTGTGCCTCAGGATATGTATGGACTTATCTGCAGAGAAGTGTCATTGCTTGTAAACCCAAACACAGTTGCATAACCACATGGTTAAAAGATAACGACACAAATTCATACATGGCTGTATCCTTATGCACAAACACTGGTTAGCGACATGATGTCGAAAGAACCCAAGCTCCACCAATTTCCTTTTCACTCTGTTTTTCTTTACTTTTAAAATATGGGCTTTTAAAATGTAAGAACTAATTATTTGAAAAAATATGTAATTGTACTTTAAAGGAATAACATCAGATTAAATCCCACCTGAAGTCCAGTTTTGTTTCAAAGCTTTCACGAACAATCTAATCCTTCTCACTAAATAAGGTCCATGGGCTGAAAGGGGGGTTTCAAATAAACAAACATTCCCACTGCAATATTTGCAGTCAAATTTTACTACTACGGGATAGTGACTAGGAGCACAAAAGTAAAATTTGCTACAAAAGCCCCCTTGCTAGTTCAATATTAATTATAATGTGCAAAAAAAACCCCAAAAGCTGACCAGACAATATAAACAAACAGTAAATTGTGACCCTTTTCTCAGAATCCTTACACGTAAGCAAGAACTATGAATTTTTCAAACATGACATTGCATTTAAATCATGAAAATATCAGATTATTTGAAACAGAGCTAGGAAAAATAGGAATTTAACTGTTATTTTTAACCCAAAGACAACCTTTTCTTTCTTTT
The DNA here is from genome assembly GCA_013400975.1 of Atrichornis clamosus. Lineage (NCBI taxonomy): Eukaryota > Metazoa > Chordata > Aves > Passeriformes > Menuridae > Atrichornis > Atrichornis clamosus. The sequence goes on from WBMZ01014821.1 coordinate 160,255, forward strand.
TTTCTTTCTGGAGGCCTGCTAGCTTCTTTAGAAAAAGAGTTTTAAACCTGACCTTGTTTCAGTAGCCACTTCTCTGTCACAGGTATGAAATCACCATATCATATTATAAAGTGTCAATGCACCAAAAAGCAAAGGGCATTTTTTTTTAAGGCAGGAACAAAGCTGGCTTTTTTACCTATGAAACAGCACATACTTTTTCTTTCATAAACCCACCAATTTCAGCGCTGTTTTATTCAGCAACCGGCATTTCATACAGAGACCAAACCTCACTTGATCTGACCCTCACCTCACTGGAGCAGAGATATACGTGAGACAAAAGTCAGCAAAGAATCTGGGCCAGCTTATTCACATTTCAGCGGGCTCTACCCCGTGCTACTCTCAGGGTACTGTCAACATTTCAGGGATTTCATCAATGAGCAGCAGAACCACCTTTTGGCCTTGAACACGAACAAACACAGCACCAGCACAGGGAAACGGTTTCAGATTCAAAGCCAGAGAAGCAATTTATTTTCAGCATTTGAAAACTGATGTACCAGGACAATGATCTCCAACCCTGATAATTGTTTGCTGCAAACACTCCTTATCCAGTGCTCTTGAAAGAGGTGGAGAGCATCCACCAGCCTCATAGGGGAAAACCAGCAAAGCCCAGGTTCTGGGCTGGGCATGAAATCTATGAGTACAGAGACTGCAGGCTTCAGCCATGCTCTGAGCATTGGGCACTCTGAAGAGATAGAAACAGGTCCCAAAGACACAGTAAGACACAGTCATGAGCTGAGATCTCCTCAGTGGCATGCAAGACTGTCTTGCAAAACATGGCATTTTAAGAGCACAGTACCAACCCAGAAGCAGGGACAGAGGCACATCGACCCATTTATTTCTTTAGGCCATGGATGCAAGCTCTGGAGAACCAGAGCTCTGGTGGAGCCATCCATCCTTTGTAGCCCTCTCAGGTCCAAAGGCTTCCCCACGGTGCACTGCACTGTCTTATGAAGTTATGTCTGAACTCCTGAGCCTTCCCCTCCTTGCTGCTGTCTACACCACCACCCCTGTAACCGGTCTTGTTCATGCATAAAATGAGGTTAGATGAGAAGACAGGGCAGATCTCCCCAGACTGTGCGGGATGTTAAAATGGTCAGAAATCAAATAAAAACGAACTGAGGCATCAGCCGCATCCCTCCACTCCCAGACCCACTGCCAGTGCCCGGAGGAGCCCAGAAGCCACAGGGTGGGTTCCCCGGACATGCGGTGAGGGGCACCTGGCGTGGCAGTGCTGGGCCGGGGCACGCCGGGGAGCAGATGCGGCTGCAGCTCTCGCTCCCAGAAGGCCTGTGCACAGCCAGTTGGGAACCACATTTTAAATGAGGAAAGTGCTAGTTTTAGAACAGTTATTTTTAGTTTGTTGTTAGAAAAAATGTGGTTCTGTGAAGAGACATGCTACCCGGCCGGCTCTAAGGGCGCCGGGCTGGGTTCCTCAGGCATCACAGCCACACATCCACACGCACTCCAGGCAAATCCCGTGGGAATGGGCACGAAGCCTGTGGTCTCAGCGAGAGAAATGGGGAGCTGGCTCTTGGGTAGGAAGAAGCCCGAAGAGGGTGTTTTAAGATACCACCGGTTAAGAACGGAGCTGCAGCTCTTCAAGCGCCGGACCGCTTGAACTGGAGGGTGTGCTCGGACTCGCCGCTGGCGGGGCCACGCTGGAGGCATCAAACCTCTGGCTTCGATCGCCGACACCGAGGAGACCCGGGGCACCCCGGGGCGCGGGGCTGCGTGGCCCGAGGCGGCGGCGGCCCCGGGGCCGGGCGGCGGGG
>WBMZ01014822.1:0-104388 GCA_013400975.1 Atrichornis clamosus
GACCACAGGGCGGCACCCGCGAGCCGACAGCGCCAAGGCGGGGGGGCCCCTCGCTGCCGGGGGCGGCCGCAGCACTGCGGCTTCGCCACCAGGCGGCAGCAGCGACACCGGGCACGGCCAGTCCACGCATTCTCCCATTCCCAATTCCAGCACGGATCCAGTCCGGGTGTTCTCCCATTCCCAATTCCAGCTGGAATCCAGTCCAGGAGTTCTCCCATTCCCAATTCCAGCCCGGATCCAGTCTCAGTTTTCCCGCATTCCTGATTCCAGCCTACATCCAGTACGGATTTTACCCGATTCCCAAGTCAGGCCATAATCCAGTCCAGGTTTTCTGCCATTCCCGAATCAGGCCAAAATCCAGTCCGGGTTTCCCCCCATTCCCGAGTCGGGCTAAAATCCAGCCTGGGTTTTCTGCCATTCCCGAATCAGGCTAAAATCCAGTCCGGGTTTTCTTCCATTCCCGAATCAGGCCAAAATCCAGTCCGGGTTTTTCTCCCCATCTGGATCCCAGCTATAATCCAGTCCAGGTTTTCCTCCAATTCCAGCCTCAATCCAGTCTGGGATTTTTTTTACAAACTTCATCTCATCTTTGCAAAAACCAGTCCCTGCTTCCTAGAGCACTCATCCTTAGTGGTCTCCCATTCCCTGGAAAACCTGCCCCAGCCCCAATCTGTGCCAGCGATGGCCGCAGCTGGGCTGACCAGAAGGTCTTGGGCTGGACAGGTGAGAACCCTCACCTGGCTGCTGCACTTGGAGTGAGATCCAGCTACAGTCGGAATTCTGGAAACAGCCTCCAAAATGTTCTATAATCATATCTTCAAAATGGCTCCAAAGTGTGTTTTCCAGCATTTTTATTCCTACCTATTTCAGGCATTAAAAGGATGGTCATTTTTCATATTGTATTCTTTGCCTAATTTTAACAGAACCCTTTTCATTCCAGACCCCACTTGTCAGTCATTCCATTCTTTGCCATTGGACTTTGGACAAAGTAAGGGACACCCGGGATGCTGGACCACAGGAAATCTTGAAGAGAAATCCCATAAAACCTGACAGAGAAAGGTTTCAAGGCACTGCAGGACACAGAAATCTGTTCCTGCCTTGCCAGGCCACCCCAGTTCCATCACATCCACCTGAGCTGTGCAGATGAGGCCAAGGCTCCCCTCCCTCCTGGGGAATCCCTGGCTCAGCACAAACCCACACTGCCAACACCAGACATTGCCAAAATCAAATTTCTCTGCCCACCAAGGGCTCCCCAGCCAGCAGGGACATTTCTCCCACTCTCCGGCGGAGACCTCCTCCCTCCACATCTGATTCAAGGAACATCAACTTAGTTCTGAGCTGGGAAACAAGAGACAACAAACAGTTAAAAATCACCCCTGGCTTCAGGGTGTCCAGGCCTGGCAGAAAATCCTTCCCACCCCCTCTTGGATTTCCCCCCCTTCCTCTTGCCTTGCTTCCAGCTTGGGAAGGTTTGTCTTGGGGGCAATTTCAGGATGTCAAAGGGCTTCTCCAAGCTCATGCCACTTTTGTGGCACTCCTGCCCCAGGACCACAGCCCAGCAGGGTTCTGTGGGAACCTCAACTATTTGTGTAGCTCAGAAACTGCACATCCCTAAAGCTGTTGTCCCTTGGGAACATGAAGCTCCCCACATGCCTTGGTCTGCTCCTCTCCAAGTTGTACTTCCAGCACATTTCAAGGCAGTTTAAATCAGAATTAGGTGGCTTGGTGACAGCACAGCATTAGCTCAGGGACATCAGGAGGCTCACCAGACAACATTCACTACGGACTCTTCATTCCCAGTGCTCCAGCAGCCTCATTTTTCACAAATCCTCAATTCCATTTCCAGGACTCCCATCAGGAAATTGATGGCTGTTCCCACAAGCAAATCCCCAAGGTGTCACTGCCCCTCTCCCCACCCCCCACCCTTCTTATAGCCACGACCCCACCCAGGATACAAAAGGAGCTCCCAGGTGCCTCCTGAGACCCAAATCATTCCAGATGGGTCAGGAATTGAGTGTTTTCCCTTTCTAACTCCAATAAACTCACCCCTTTGGGGATAAGGAATCACCTTCCAGATGCTCCGTCCTTCCTCAAGCACCAGAGGCCAAGGCAGGGGACCGAGGCCACACTGGGCACTGTCCCCATTCGCCTTCCCCCTTCTCACTCCTGCTCCTGGCTCTTTAGGCAAAACACACGGATTAGGTGGGGTTGGGGGGAAATTCCAACTCCAAAACTGAGCAAAACATGTTTTACCATCGGTTTCCATCAGGACTCCTCGATTCTTCCCACTGAACCTTGGCCATAGCCGCAGGAGCAGCTTCTCTCTACACTTCTCTCAGCTCAGCACACGTCCAGAGAGGCAATTCCATCATCTGAATGAAATAAAGAAGAAGAAAACAGTGATTTATTTTGTTTTAAAGGTCTTTTGAATTCTTAAAAGCAAACCGGCCTCAGCTCTTGATTTTGGCTGGATGAATCATGAGTGGTGGGCACAGGTCGTGTCATTAATGCTGATGGATTGATGCTTTCTGGGGGAAGACCAGCTCAGTTCCAAAGTTCAATTCCTGCCCAGTGACTGACTTTCCCAGGAGAAAACCTCTTCCATGAAGTGATTTCGTTCCATCTAATCCCATTTGCTTAAGGCTCGCTTGGTGCTGTTGGGACAAAGGAGCTCTGGGCAGCACTGCGCCTCCAAAACCTGAGTTAAAAATCAGCAATTCTGCTTGCTCAGGCCTGCCCCAGCTCTCCATTTATTCCCTGGACTCTGCGAGCCTTGGAGACCTTGGAGATACTCCAGCCTGGCTGGTGTTCCATTGGGCAGCTGCTCAGGCCGAGTAACTCCTTTGGATTTGTGCAAAAAACTGGAGCTAAGGAAGGAAAATTAACCAAGTATTCAACCAAGGCTGACAGGAGTTAAAAATGGTGATGCTGGCCACAACATTCTGACTAGGAATTTCATGCAAGAGCCTGCGCAAGATGAGATACTCTCTGGAGTGGGATGTACATGGATAAAGCAGCCATGAGAGGGCAGTGGGACCCAGCTCACAGTGAAGAGGCATTTAGAGAACAGTTTGGGCTTTTGCTTTGCTCTGTTCAGTCAGAAATTACTCAAAAATTCCCATGACCTCTCTCCTGTGCGGGGCAGATCAATACAAGGGTTTGCTCCTGCTGGGAGGAGGAATCATTCCCAAAGAAAGAATCTTTTACAGCTGACGGGAAGGGTTAAAAAAAAATAGACAACACTGCTCTGTGTGTTGCTTTCATCACAGTTGTGCCACAGAACCTCTTCTGAGAGCACCCCAAAACCACAAGCAGGCAAATCCCACTGCACATGACCCCCCCAGAGGGGTCTGTGGAGCCACTGTCCCTCCCGGGAAGGGACAACTCATCCTGCCCAGCTCGAACCACCTCTCCTTGATGCACATTTAACCACCAAGAACCCCCATAATCGACTGTCTTATCCCAAAAACGTTTATTCTCTCCCCTACAGATTACCCAAGATTTTCCCTCCAAAATATTCATTGTACCTTTATGGAGCAACTCACGTTTTACCCCAAGATTTTCCCTATCTGTCCACTACCGATCACCTCAGTTTACCTCAAAATATTCATTCTCTACCATGGAGATTACCTCAGATTTTACCCCTAAAATTTTCCCTACCTGTCTCCTTCTGATTACCTCATTTTTTTCTAAAAATATTCATTCTCTACCCTTTAGATTATCTCAAGTTTACTCTCAAAAGTTTCCTTACATGTGCACCACTGACTACCTCATTTTTACCTGAAAATGTTCATTGTTTCTCCTACAGATTATTTCAGGTTTTACCCCCAAAATTTTCCTGTCCACTACTGATTGCCTCAGTTTACCTCAGTATGTTCATTCTCTGTGCTACAGGTTACCAAGACTTCATCCCCATAATTTTCAGTACCTGTCCACTTCTGATTACCTCATTTTTACCTCAAAATCTTCGTTCTCTCCCCTACAGATTAACTCAGATTTTATGCTCAAAGCATTCATTTTGTCTCCTATAGGTTACCCCAGATTTTTCCTCCAAAATGTTCCTCATCCCTCACACTCTGCAAAAGAATATATTCCATAATTAAAAAGAGAAAGTTGCTGAAAAGTACTCAAAATTCTCAGCGAAAAAAATAACAGGATGGAAATAGCAAAAGGAGCTAAGCACTAGGAGATATTTTTTGCTCAGTGTCCATATGATCTACAAGAACTGATAATGTTACACTTGGAATGAACACTTGGTTCCTTTTATAGTGAATAAAGAGTTGCAATGTATTGTTAGTTATGAATTATTTTACCACTCTAAAAACTTCCCAGACCTCTCAGTGTGGCAAATAGAAGGTGCAAATAAGGAATTAAACCCCAGAAATGCATTTTGCTCTTCTGACTCGTTCTTTGGCTGTGCCAGACTACCCAAATGCCGTTGTGTTCCTGAGCACCATCCCATGGATCTGCTCTGTAGTAACCAGAGCTGCCGCACTGGAAACATCCCAAAATCATTTTCTGTGAAGTTTTTGGTGTTTTAAACTCTGGTTTGAATTTGCTGCGAGAGGCTGAGGCACAGGGGAGGACCAAACAGTGGGCTCTGACTCCAGCGGAGGCTTGGGTGGGAGGCGGCTCTCGGGCACAGGCAGAGCTGCTCTGGGCAGACCTGTTTATATTCCAGCAGAGCGACACCGGCTCCCAAAGCTCCCAACCCTGCCGGCGTTCCCGGGGAGGCCGGGAGACTCAGTAGTGCCAGTCGGGATGTTCCTGTCCAGCTCACCCCGCTCGCTCAGGACTTTGGGTTTCCACCGCGTAGCGCTGCGGTTTTTCGCTTTCCTTTCTCCCCCTCTTTGCTCCTCAGGATGGATTCCGGGCTGGCTGGAGGCTCCCACTGCTCCGCTTTGCCACTTGGAAGTAGGAGGTGTGGGTTTGTGGAATAAAATCTGTTTAGGCTCAAAATTGTTAAGACAGAGCCAGAAAGGAGCCTGTAGGACGCTCATCTGTTACTTCCCCGAGGTTCCTGGGGGATGATGTGCTATTATTACTGTGATGCTTTCTATGAAAAACCCAAAACCCTGAAAGAGACAGATTTTTCTCATCTCGAGAGTACATGGGGGCTCACATCTGTCTTTGGTTTCTGATAGATGTTATAGAAGTCATAAAATGTAGCAAGCATTCATTTAAGCCATGCTGAGAAGCAAATTTTCCTGATTTGACAGAAACTCAAACCATTTAGTTTATCTTTACAAAGTGAGCTCAAAAATGTGAAAACGTGCCTATATAAAGATTTTATAAATAGACCATAATTAAGTTTTCAGTGGCACTGTGATACTCTAGAAATGGAGCCCACAGCCTAAATTTTGAATGGCAAACTGCACACCCTTCAGCTCCAGCTAATTAACACTGCTGGTGAGTCTCAGACAGCCCCTGACAGAACCAAAACATCTACCCACTGAATATCTATTTAAAAATACCCTGGGACAGGGTGACTTCATGCAGTGATTCCTGTGTGAGTAACAATAGGCTCTGCATTGTTCACATTTCAATTGTTTTCTGCGGTTCTGTTTCCAATCCCCAATTCCCGCATCCTCTCTCGAGCTGGGAGCAGCACACATCCAGAGGGGAATGCTGGATTGAAGGGGAACCCCTGAAAACACGTGGTTCTCTGACAGTCCTGCTGGGTTTTGCTGTTTTTAAGCCCTGCCTAAGCAAAGCTCTGCATTTCCCCAGGCCAGGGGGCTTTCCTGGTGAGAGAGGAGGGATAAGCTTACAAAGCTCCCTGTTTGAGCAGGGATTAACAAGGCTTGGAAGCAATTTGCAAACACACAGACCCTTCCCGGCTTTCAGAAGCCTGTTCTTAAAGCATCTGCCACCCAACCCCGAGCCATACAGAGGGCTTGGCTTAGCTGTGTGCAAGTCCCCGTTCTCAGGCCGCTGCTGAATTCCAGGCTGTTTATTCCATCTAGCCCGGGGTCTCCTTAACCCCCTTGCTCCAGCCCCTGGGTAGCTGGAGCCCGAGCTCAGGGACACCACTTTCAAACCTCTTTTCCGGTCGGGAGTTTTGTCTCTGGTTCTTATGAATCCCAAAGGCTTTATTTAGAAATGAGCCGCAGTGGGTAACCCACCGAAGGTGGTGGGGCCACATTCCCTTCAGGGCACTTTTCCGTGACTAAACTCTGGCCACTCAGGTTGCTTCTAACAACAAAAGGTTCCACCAAGCTGAGAGGAAAAAATCAGCAAGGAACAGGTCCACAAGGCCCCAGATAATTCAAGCCTACGTGGTTCTGTCATTCAGGTGAGGCAGATCCTTTTCCACACTGGCAGGAAGAAACACAATTTTAAAAGTTAATTAAACAACAAGGTGTTTGTGAATATGGTCAGGAAACACAGAAACACATCCCCCTGCCAGGACACGGAGCAGAGCTGTCCAAGGCAGAGACAGCAGCAATGACAAGTCTGAGATGGGGTTGTTATCTCATCCAGATAGCTCAGAAGACAGAAACCCCAGATAGCTTAAATGCCAGGAAAATCATACTGTTTCCCAGATTTCTTTTTTCTACATCTGGCACAGCCAGATGCCACCACACAGGGCAGGAGATACTGAATCTGCTGGTGAGGTTTTCTCAAATCCAAAATGCTAATCCAAAAAGCACTTCCAGTTTCTGCTTCCTCTTTTGTTTCTTGAGTGTACTCCAGGATATTTGCCTCGGGAGCTGTAGTAACTCTGAAATTGCTGCATTTTCTCCTTAAGAGAATCATCTGTCTGTCCTGGTGACATATGACAGGTTTTTTGGGGGATGATCACATCCTTCTCCTTGAAGACTGCTTTGTTTTGTTTTCCTGCTCTGCTCGGAAGAAATGAATGTTATCTTTGCAAACAGACAATGCCGTGGTGAGGCTGTCAGTGAACAGCTTCACATCATTTGGGAGCTCACAGCTGGCTGCTGTTTCTGCAGGGAGGAGAACTGAAATTTTTGAGAGTGAATCCCTGAGCCTGACTGGGACATCCTGGGGCTGCCTTACCAGAGGTCACATTGATCCTGATCAAAATACACATTTGCAGGGAGTTACTGCCTGAAAAAAGGCGCTTTCACACAGCAGTCACTAAAGTGCTTCAAATCCTGCACGGATTCTGGTGAGGTCCATTATCTTCCTCCTGCATTTCTGTGTTGCAAGAATTATACTCACTACAGGAAAAAGAAAGAAGACCAATTGAAATTATTTAGTAAAGACCCAAGAAATGCTCTCCCTTAAAGAGATGAGGCTTCCCACAGATTTACAGCCATTGAATTGGGACTGAAGGGCAAAATTACCAAAGGACTGAGTGGGTCATTAAAACTCCTCAGAGGTTTGTGTTCCCTGCGGTGGAGATGCCATCTGCCTTCAGCTGCATTGAAATATGGCCTTTAATAGGGTGTCTCTCACCTGCTGCTCTGCAAGGCACCCCAGGCCTCCCAGCTGCAGCTTTAGGGGAATCACTGCCATGTAGGAACTGCACTGGTTCCCCTCCAGTGAAGCCAGCAAGAATCTTTCCCTCGTATTTTAACAAGCAAAGAAACCGAGTAACGTCAGCAAAACCTGTTGTGCTTTCAAGCCTCAGCATGATGTCTTGGAAAAGTGATTTCCAGAGACTGAAAAGAGCATTTTCCTGTGGTGGTGGGGTGGAAGGGCTTGTCTTTCATTCCCCGATTTCTTCATCCATCTCCTATGAACAAGTTCCAAGCCATCCCTCAGCCACAAAACACACGATGGGAGCAGCACCTGCCTGCACTGTGTTCCCCCAAGTCTTTTGGCTGGGTGGAAAGGACATGCACTGCTCTCACTGCCAGCTTTTTCCTTCGTGACTTTCAAACAAAAGGCAAAGGAAAGAAAGAAAAGAAGAGCTTTGTAAGGGAGATTTAATCCAAACGCATGCATAGGTTGTGCCAGAGGAGGCACTGAGATAACCAGAGAGATGGAGCAGCTCTGCTGTGAGGAAAGGCCAAGGGAATTGGGATTGTTCAACCTGGAAAGGAGAAAACTTTGGGGTGACCTAACTGTGGCCTTCCAGGACCTAAAGGAGCCTGCAGGAAAGATGGAGAGGGACATTTTACAAGAGATAGAGTGACAAGACAAGGGGGAATGGCTTCAACCTGACAAAGAGTAGGTTTAGATTAAGTATTAGCAAGAAATCCTTCCCTGTGAGGGTGGGGAGGCCCTGGCACAGGGTGCCCAGAGAAGCTGTGGCTGCCCCTGGATCCCTGGGAGTGTCCAAGGCCAGGTTGGATGGGGCTTGGAGCACCCTGGGATAGTGGGAGGTGTCCCTGCCCATGGCAGGGGGTGGGACTGGGTGTTCCTTAAGGCACCTTCCAACCCAAGCCATTCCATGTGTATTCCTGTGCCTGCATGTGTTTGGTTGTGAGCAACCTGCAGAAGGACAATCGAAAAAAGCGCCAACATTTTCAAATATCTTGTGTGAAACTTGAATAAAACTTACCTCATTTTCATCAGCATTCATTAGTTCTCTCTGCTTTGCTGTGCCTTTTGCTCAGTTTAACCTAGATTAAGTCTGGCTTTCTATTGAGGCTCATTCCTATTTTCTCATGGTAACTTAGGTCAGTTCTGTTTAAGGTGTCAGCTCTGAAGCTGTGCTCCTGCTTCCACCAAAACTAGTGGGGATATTGCCAGTGGTGGCAGAGGAAGGAAGATCAAACACTGAATCTTTTGCTGACGCGAGCTTTGAAACTGCTCACTAATTCAATCATTCCATGCACCCTGGTCTCCAGCACAGCTGTAACTCCCTTCCTTCCTTCCTTCCTTCCTTCCTGGGGAAAAAGAAATGAGGACACTCAGAGAATTAGATGTATTCCAGATAAATTGGCATCACACAGCAAAATATTTGTCATCTCTCTGCTTGGTGTGTGGTAAGAAATCTTGGCAATACACAGGAGCCCGAGGAAGTGCTCAGTGGCACGTGCCAGTCAGCAGGGAGATCAGCACGAGCCATCTTTTCCTCTGGGATTTTTGGTACATCACAGCCATCGTGTTTCATCAGGCTGCTGGAATGTCTCCAAGCTGCAGGAAAGATGTCCTCCCTTGGATGTTTTCTCAGCACAACAGAGCACGTTCCAGATGTACAGCTTTCAGCTGGATGCTCCCTGAGGTTAACTCCCTCTCTGGAGGGAACAAGGAGGCAATTTCCTTCCAGGCTGCTTGACTTTTGTCTGCAGCAAGCCCAGGGCCTCCCTCTGGAAGTGCAGGGTGGTTGTTTCACAGGAGTGAAGCACAGGAGAGCCACGGGCACGGCCTGGGCACACGGCTTTGAGTCTCCTCCAGGCTGGCCCTGGACGTGTTTCACGTGCACTGTGCCGGTCCTGCAGCGGGATTTATTTGGGTTTACTTATGGACACGGGCTTGCCTGTCTGCCTGTTGATTTGTCTCTCCCTGCAGGAACTTTTGATGGGAATTTCAGCCAGGTTTCAGGAGTCTCCGAGGTAACTGAGGGCTTTGTGAAACTCAGCAGTACAGTGAGGAAATTTTATAGTGTTCTACTGAGGGAAAAGTGGGCAGAATTAAATTATTGTACATTCTGGACCCATCCAGCCACAGAGGAGCTGCAGCACATGACAGGTTTCATTTGGTACAAGTGTGATGGAGGATAGGGAGCAGCTGGAGCAAAGGGAGTGGGGATCAGGAGCATTGCTCCATGAGAAATCCTGTAGTGTTCATACTGTGTGTTTGGGTTTGTGGCCCATGTTCTCTTCTGTTCAAGCCCAAAACCTTTTGTTCAGTGCATCACATCAGTGTGGCAAAGGTAATCTAAAGATTTTTATAAGGCAAGCTGATTCAGTGACTGTATTTTCCAATGCCATCTCAGTTTTCATACTAAAGGAAATTAGTAATTTTGTATTAAAAAAATAAAAAAGAAGCAGCCACCCAAGTTCTAGGAGTTTCCCTCAAGCAGAACTTACTTTCATTTCCTCTTCAGGCTCGTGGTCCTGTAGCTGCAGAGCCTTGTGTAACACAAGTCGTCCCTCGCCACAAAGAGCAGTTATTCCCTCTGGAAAGGGGGGCAGAGGGGAACCAGCACCAGTTTTAACGTTTTGAATGTGTCTCTGGAAAATGTGAGGTTCCTGTTAGTGGCAGCAGCTGGTTTAATCAATAAGCTAAATAAACAACCTTCATCTGGAAAGAGTTAGCAGCTCCTTGGAGCAGAGGTGAACGAAGAGCAGAGTGTTTAGTGCTGCTGAAGTGCTCGGCAGAGACTTGAGGAGAACTTCCCTGACCCCTTTTGCCTGTCTCCATGGGGTGGGAGCTCCTGTTGCTCATTCCCACTCACAGGGGCTCCAGCTGCAGTTTGCCCTCTCTGTGTTGCATGCACAAGCCTGTGAACACGAGTGTGCAGCCACGCTTCCACACGTGCTCGTGGACACCTCCAGGCAGGTTTTCCCTCTCAGCATTCCTGTAGATCCCCTGTGCCCAGGCCCAGGGGTGGCTCCCAGCTCCTGCTGGAAGCAGTCAGGGTGCACGGATCTTCCCCATTAATTGGCAAAAGGAACATCAAATAATGCCTGGAAGGAGTGAGCGCCTCACCTGGAATGGAGGTAGTAGGAAGAACCTGCCCTCAAATGCTTACCCAGGCAGAGAAACTAGCTGTGAGGTCTGGGAGGGGTTAATAACACATGGAAACGTTTCTTTTACAAAAGGTGCCGGACTGATGAAGAATTTCACAGAGCAAATGTCTAAGTGCCAGCCTAACACTCAGCTGACCCAGCAGGGCTGCTGGCACCGTGCGCCCTCACCCCAAACCCGTCCCTTTTACCTGTCCTTGAGCGGCTCAGCTCGAAATCAGGAGAGGAACCCACCCCCAGATATGGGAGTGCCTGGCTCTGCAGCGCCCTGCAAAAGGCACTTGTGTCCCATTCCCCGGACACGGAGCGGAGGTGGAGCAGGGGTAGCCAGGAGTGAGGCAGAGCAGAGCGTGGCACCTCTAAGAGCAGCCTTTTGTTCAGCAGATCACCTCACAAAGCCATCCGGGCTGGTTTCATTTCTCAAAGATGTCAAGGTACGAAACGGGGAACCCTTTTCTGCCAGACAAAAGCTGACAGCCCTGAGAGGTATCAAAGAGGATCCCAGTTCTTCTGTTTTATTCTCAAACCAACCTGTTCAGGTGAACCCCAGTGACAGAAGGATTTGGCTAATCTATCTCAAAGCAGAGCTGATGCACCTCAACTAACTTGGGCCACAGACTTGGTTATATCAAAGTGAACAGCACAAATTTCAGCAAGAAAACCCCTCTTGTTTGCTTCAGCTGACTCCTTTGTGTGTCTCTTCAAGATCATGCTGATGTGTCCCATGACTGCTACTCCCAGGGACACGCACAAGGCTGATATTTTTAGTAAAATCTCTATTTTAGAGCTTTTTTAAAATTCAGTTAAGAAAATCTAGTTAACTCAATTTGCGCCCTCCAGGAGAAAATAAACCTCTGTTTATGGTAAAAGTATCAGGGCTATTTCCTAAACCTTAGATAAAACCTGAAGGGATCGTCATACAGCCTTTGCGAAGAATTACAGCCCCCACGTAGAAAGGCAAAAATAACCATTCTAAGGGACAAAGGGGGAGAAAATGGGAGCAAAAGCCAAATACTTCCACGGTTTTGCAACAAACCAGGCCCAGCCTTTGCTGTGTGAGCCCTGTGCCAGCTGGGATTGGAAGTGCTCTTACGGGCTCAAGTGTTTTTTCTACTTGGTGTAGAAAAAAGGAAATTTTCTATCATTATTTTTGGGATTACTTTCATTAACATGGAGGCTTTTCTTATTTTTATCTCCTTTTTTTTGTTTGTTTGTTTTTTGTTACTGAATGATCAATAGTCGTTCCTGAGCTGATTTGGTTGGGGTTTTGGATATAATTTCACCACGTGTGGTATAATGCACCACGTGTGAATAGATGTAAATATGGGTTAGTAGCACTGTCAGCATCAGCTTCTGCTAGAAGCAGAGGGTTCTCTAAGCATTCAGGTATAAAGCAAAATCCTTGGAAAATAATAATATGAACAAACCAGTAAGTAAAACAAAATCGTGACAGATACTTGGATTCCATATCTGGGTATAGTTTCATTAAATTTGCTACATATTTATGTTAACTGATTTTTTGAAATCCAAGTAGAGCAAATAAATTTATAGGAAAATAATGAGTATTTTGCAGACAAGTTCACCAGAAGGTGATGGGTAAAGACCATTTGCAATCTTAGCTAAAAGTGAATCAGAAAAACATTATGAACAGAAGGGTCATTGAAAGTCTGTACGTTTGAGAAATCTCTCTGCAGCGGGATTTGTTTTGTTTTCAGTTCGTGCTCAGGGGCTGAAAATCAAACACAAATGTCAAAGGTTCACCAGGTTCTTCAGTCTGCTTTTTTGTTTTGTTTTCTTTCTTAAATGCTAAAAAAAAAACCGACAAAAAGAAAGAGGGAATAGCTGTCAGAAAGTGCTCTGGGACCAAACACAACGCTTTTCAATCAGGTATTTTTCTTTCAGACATCTGAAGTTTTTTCCTGGTAGGATGCCATTAGCATATAATTAAGGTGCCAGATTTGTGCCATTTCCCTGCATGCTTAATGGCGTGAGTTCCTGAGGTTTCTTGGGAGGTTTTTCCTCCCAAACTGAGGTCAAGCAGTTAACCAGCCATTCCTTTCCTCCTTCTATTTATAAGCCGTGCAGGGAGCAGGATGTAGTAACATTCTCTTGTGGTTCACCATAAGGAAAAGATTCCATTTCTCTTTGCAGACAATCCCCAGCAGCAGAACTTCATTTATGGAGTAGAAATGGGGGAGACCTCTCTGTGTGTCCTCCCTGCCAGGCCCAGCAGCAGAGGAACCCCTGGGAAGAACCTTCCTGCCCTTGTCCCCTGCCACACCTCTCCTTCCTCCTGTCACTCCGTCTCATCATTAATTTGGATATTAAAGCCCTTCCTCAAATCAAACGCTGTGCTTTCTCCCAGAATCCATGACGCGTCCCTAAGGACTGCAGTGCTGGGCGAGCCCTGTCCAGAAGTTTAAGCCGAGTGTTGGTGCACCCGCAGAAGTGTCCAAACGGGATGAGAGCGGCTCTGCAGGGGCACCTGGAACTCTCCCCTGGGCTCTGTCAGAGACCTGCCCGGGCCGTGTCGCTGTGCTGGCCCTTCTCTGAGTGACTCCGTGCCCAGGGCGGGTAAACAAAGGAGCCACGAAGGGCTCCATAAAGTCTGCTCATTCACAGGGTGCCTGGGAAGAGCACGGGATGCTGCCGGGCAATCCAGCTGGAAAAGCGATTACTGCCTTCCCCAGCAAAGGAGCTCAGGGCTGAGCCCCAGCCCCTCTTCAGCTGCAGACAAAGAGGAGAGAAAGGAGGCTCTCGGAGTCCCAAATACCTTTTCGCTGGTGAGAAGGAAACGTCCCACGGGCTTTGTTTTTCCCTTCAGGATGTCAGCATCCCGTCCTTTTGAAATCTGTGTTGGAGCGAGTAGCCTCCGCCTGCACTCAGCACTGCTTTTCTCTGGGAAGACCTGGGGGAAGGAAGAAGCAGAAAACATCACTGGTTTTTAAAGACAGACAACTTCCCCCGAGAAGAGCCGGGTGCTTCTCGAGATCACAGACTTCAGGCTACCCAGCGCTTGAAGCTCTTCTGCTTTTTCTTTCCAAGATGCTCCTTGATGTCCGTGTCCATCCCTCCCCCTTCATTTCAAGCCCGAGGCGTCGCAAACCACACCGAGACCAGCCGGCTGTGTCCAAAGAAGGAGCAATTTGCCCTAATCCTGCATTTCAATGTCTGTGGCATCAACTTTGGAACCTAGCAATAAAAATGCAAATATTGGCACTTTTCACTCTTTAGCTGCTTTTAGTTTTAGTGGGAGCTTCCAATGTGCTCATTCCAGAGATATTCTTATGCTTTCAGAGTAAAAAAGAATCTCAACCTTTCTCTCCCTGCTAGGCTAAACATTCAATTCTGTGTGGCTGTTTTCCTTACAATATCCAGCAGCATGTTGAATACAAAACATGATGGGGGAACAGTCAATTAATGCAATTAAGTAAGACACAGAATCATGTTTCATGCTAATCATTTCCGTAATCCAACAAAAGCCTGCCCCACTTTTTTTTTTTTTTTTTTTTTTTTTAATCTGGAGCTGCCACCGAGTTTCCAGTCTGCTGCACCAGAGCCATCCAAAATGTAGGTCAGGCTTGCCAAGTCCACTTCTGCATGAAACAAGGCGTGTTCTCCCTGGGGGAAGAATCCTCGGCACCTCTCCCGCTGCCAGGTCACGGCCAGTCTCCTGTGGCAATTCCTGTTGGCCAGTGGCTGCTTCCCTCTGCTTTAGGGCTGAGGAATGGCTTCCCAAGGGTGAGAAAAGTGGGAAGTCACATCCCCGTGGTGCCTGGCTGGGTTTTGGTTGCATGAACCCCGGGAGCGTGGCCATCCATCTCCAAACCCGAGCCTGGTGGTACCGAAGAGGGTCCAGGTGACGCAGTGGCAGCGACTCCAGTGATCCCAGTTGGGCACTGGGCACAAGCACCGTGTCCGTGGTGGGAAAGGGGAAGGCCATCCTGCCAAGGGTTTGAGTGCAGGTTAACATTACGCACCAGATGGTCTAGAGTGGTTCCTGGAGCAGGACCAGCCACCACGGGGAGGGGGCGAGGGCTCCTCCTCAGCCTCGCTGCTCTTGCAAGGAAAGACGGGAAGCTGCAGGGGAAAAGGCCACGGGCAGGCAAGCCCAAGCAGGGCAGGGAGGCAGCTGTGTCCTGGGCCAGTGGGAGCAGGCTCAGGGGCTGGGGAGCAGACAAGGAAGAAGCAGGATACTGCAGCCTTATGCATGGGACGTGTGCATCGCCTGTGGGTACCACAACAGGCTTGAGATCCTGTCAGGCCTTGGAGAAGGACAGGGAGATCCACAGTTACACCAGGAGATCCTGTATTAGTTCAGGAGAACTAGTGCATGGCCTGAGGTTTGGTTGATCCATCAGGAGTGACCGCAGCCCCCTCGGACAGGGGCAGTTCCATCCCTCAGTCATGTGCAGCAAACCGGCCAGGGAGTTTCTCTGGTTCCACGAGGAATTTCCCAGGATTGAAAAGGGGAGGCTCACTCACATTTTAATCCCTTTTCATGGAGTGAGGCACCTCCTGCATCTGATGCAAACTATAACAACTCCCTTGTGAGTGATGTCATGTCCAGACGCCTGTTTCCCAAGACAGGGGGTTATTGGGATGGATTTTCCTCCCTGATTGTGTAACATAAATTAAACCAGAGCAAAGTGATAAGCAGGGGTGCCCTGAGGTCAGGTCTGAGCCCCACGTCCTCCTAAAAGCCATATTAATATTTGGAGCCTTTGGAATTCTGTCAAGTGCAGATACCATGCTGAGGAGATGCAAAACCCAGGTAAGATATTAAGACTGGGGGACAAGGGGAGGAGTGACAGGATCAGGGGGAATGGCTTCCCAATGACAGAGAGGAGGTTTAGATTGGACAGTAGGAAGGAATTCCTGGCTGTGAGGGTGGGAAGGCCCTGGCACAGGGTGCCCAGAGAAGCTGTGGCTGCCCCTGGATCCCTGGAAGTGTCTAAGGCCAGGCTGGACGGGGCTTGGAGCAGCCTGGGATAGTGGGAGGTGTCCCTGCCCATGGCAGGGGTGGGACTGCACGGGCTTTAAAGTCCCTTCCAACCCAAACCATTTCATGATTCTATGATTTAAGTATAAGGAATTATTGGAAATCTTTCTCACGTTGCTGGGAAACTTTACAAAGCACCCTGAATTTCCTCAATCACGTTTGTGGAGAGGGCATCTTCCCTCTCCTGACCCTTTTCTTTCCTCTGACTCACAAAAGTATTTGAGAAATTAGAAGAAGAAAATTTATATGCAGTTGTTCAATAATATACACCAGAACACCAATAAGGGACCTCTATTGGCACTGCCAGTGCAGAGGCACAGGCCATCTCCAGGAAACTCCACAGCCACATGTGTCTTCCCACAGCTGACCACTAAAGGATAAATCCAGCACTAGACACTTGTGCAAGAGCCCACTGAGTTCCACAGATCCTCTGCCGAGGTATGACCTCTGATGCATCCATGGCAAGCTCCGACTTAAGGCTGCCCCAGGGTTCATGCACTTCCCAAGACTATGGGCAGCTTGTAGGGTGTCAATCCCTGTCCTGGAATGCTCTAGGGCTTGTACTGCATGCTCCCAAACTAAACTGAAATCCTAAACATGGCCTTTTGTTGGTTTTTTGGTTGGTAGGCTCTATTCATTGTGAAGAGGAAGACTTTTCTAGTCCTAAGCAGCCAGTATAATTACTGCTTTTGGTCATCACAGATGCTCAGAGAGGATGTCTGAGCTATTGGGGATTTTTTTAAATTGGCTTTGACCCCGAACCAGATCAAATTCAGAAATATTTGCAATTTTCCACAATCAATGGAATTCAAAGAAATTTTAGTTTCAGAACAACAGTCCCAAATAGCCTGCCCAGCAACCCACAGTGCCATGAGATAAAATGGAAAACTTCAGGCACCAGGGGTTTTCAGAGGGCTGGGGAGAATCCCGGCTGCTCCAGACCCCCCCGGAGGTGTGAGTGCCTCCAGCTGTGCTGCAGGAGGTACTGAAAACGTTCCGATTTTCCAGCCACTTGTGGATGTCCTGGCTGCAAGCCCACGAGGACACCAGCTCCAGAGAATGTGCTGGGAGTCTGACCCAGGTCCTCCCCTGTGTCCTGGGCACTGGAATGGATAATAAGCTCACTGAAGCTGCTTGTTTCAGACAAAATGTTCCTTATCCAGTGAGTCGGCAACATCAGGCTGTTTCCACGTCAAACTTCTGCTGCTGAGCTGGAAAGGGAGAGGCCAAAGTGACGGACAGCTCTGATGATGGTGCAGAAGGGAAAAAGAATGAAAATAAAGAGGGATGGGAATTCATGGAAAGTCCCAAATCGAACCAGCCACTAATCTGACAAAATCCATGTAGCGGGTGACTTGCTCCCCATGTCCCGTGTGGTCTGATGTGACATTGGAAGCAAAACTGAGATTTCTTATCTGCTGGCACTGCTCTGGTCTATTCATCACCTTCAGCTCTTGGGCTGGAGTGCTCAGGCTAGTGGAAAGAGAAGCTGTCCTCACGCTGTCTCCTTTGCTGCCGGAGCAGGACTTGGGGAGGGAGCAGCATTCCTGAGGCAGCTGCTCAAGGGCCTCTGCTGCTTTATCCTTGCTGATAACTAATGAAACACTCTGGGAGCAGTCTCCAAGATTGAGTCGCTCTTAATTAGCAGTGCATTTGTCATGTGATGTGCAGAGATCACGGAGAAGCTTCAGAAAGCCTGAGACTTAGTCCAGAAAGGGTTCAGGGCTGTGCTGGTAACGGTGTTATTAGGCAAGTTTTTATTAGACGTCTTTAAACTCATTGCAACTTCTTTCAAAAGTTTCTGGAAAAGACTTCATCCCATCTGTTGGATCATGCAGAGCAGGTGAGTAAAGGAAATGATGAGCCTTCGCAGCCTTCTTTGCATCGTTTCTAAGTGTTGGAGCACTGATTGCAAAGTCCTCCACTGAAGGTTTTGCGTGGCTGGAGGTACCAAACGCAGCCTGAGGAGCCGCTTGCCGTGGAATCACAGGCCTTGCAGCAGATAGCCATTTACAGAGCCCCAGAAGAGACCCAGAGTGCTGGGGGTTGTTACTGTCCCCGAGTACCCTTCATTCACAGGACATTGGGGTCATCTTTGCAGTGGCAGAGCAAGGCAGAGTCTGACTCCAGCCCCAGGAGCAAAGCACACGCTGCAGATGTGGGAGCTGGCTGCTTCCCTGCCAAAAGGCTTTCCCAGGGCTTTGTGGACACCCCAGGGCTCCATCCATGCACACATCTATGTCTCCATCTCCTGAGGAGTGTGTGCATGCGTGTGTGCCTCTCGTGCTGCAATCCCGTGCCTAATAAATCCCCATGGCCCTGTAAAACCCAATTACTAATGTGTTTAAAATAAAATATGAGTGTATATTTATAACAATATGTAATGTTTTATGTAACACTCTGGAACAGATGTCCAGGGAGCAGCAAAATTTTAATTAAGGTTTTTTCATTGCTTTTCCTAAGAAGCCCAATCAAAGTCCCACTGAAAGACAGGAGTGAGACATTAAAAAAACCCCACACAGTGACAAATGTTTACATGTGTTTTATAACTTGTTCTGTAAAGGAGACAGTGGACTCGCCTTGCACATGGAAAGGGAGGTTTACCTCTGAGTTTCAAGGAATTCCTGAGCTGGTCCTGGAGGCTGGAATGATGGTGCTGGGGGCCACGCTTGGCGTCCTTTCTGCCTAATAGGTTATCTCCAGACCCTTGACACCTTCTCCCCCGCTCCATACTCAGAGTCTGGGAGCTCTCCAGGCTCCACGTGGCTGGGGAAGCCCTGAAGGACTGACCCCAGAGACAGGACAAAGCAAAAGAGGAATAACTGGACTGTTTCTGTGTGTCTTTTCCTTGCATGCTGAAGCAGATCCAGGCTGCCTCTGAGCCAGGCTCCCCAGGAGAACCATCACTGTGCTCCAAGTGGAGTGGGAGAGCACAGGAATCATTTGTTTGCTGCCCTAGTGCAGTGACTGCTCCATTGTATTTCAGTATTATTAACTATGATTAAGTGCACGATCAGTAGACAGAGCTGTTTCCGTGAATTGCATTTAATATTCAGGGAAGGCTGCTGTGATGATGCAGGAGCATCACTGTGTGAGTGATGGGATGGGAATCAATTAACAGGTGGAAAAATAGACTGAAACACTCTCTGAAAAGGGCACTCGCTTCTTCCTTGGGATCTTACTCATGAGACAACAAAAGGAAACCCACACAGATGAAGGCTGAACCATTCATTTGGAAATTTTTAATTTCTTCCCTAAGGAAAGCGAAAGAATATTTTATAAGTGTCTACAGCGTTATAAATCCTTCCTTTTGGTGTCCAGCCTTTGTTTCCACAGTACATCCCATGTGCTGACTTCCCAGGATGGCTGCACCTCGGATCCTGGTGGGGCTCAGGGAAGGCATCCGTGGTGTGGCCCTTTCCAGTGAGATGAACAAGCTTCTCTGCAAACTGCTGTTTTTAAGGGGGACCTAAAGTCTTCCTTCATTGTTTGTCCTTCTTGGATTCCTGTGTTTGCACCTGTTCTGTGAATGGGACTGCTTTATGAAACGGGCAACTTCCAGGCCTGTCCACCACCGGCTTCCTTTCCAAACTCCTTTCCACTGCTTTTCCTCCATGCTAACCTGGCAAGTTAAGTTTCTAAGACTATTTCCTAACTCCTAACAAGCTGACAAACACCTCCCAAGATGCTCTAGGTGTTGTCCCTTCCAGAACACTTCCGTCTTTTCATAATATTCTTATTACTTCTCTTTTCTTTAGTACATGTCGTGCTCTGAGAGCTGCAGTCGTTCCTGGCTGGTACAGTTTGTACACCTGGAAATCACCTGGAAATCATGCCAATGGCACATCTGCAGCCAGTTTGTCTCTTCCAAGGTGCACACAAGTCGCTGTGCACACCTTGCAGTGCGTTCAGACAGAAAATATGGAGTTTGGCCTGGATTTCCCGGACATTCGGCATCTCCGCAAGTTATCTCTGAAAATGGTTGTCTTTCAGGCAGAGTTATCAGAGCTGACAGTGTACCAAAAATGAGTGACATCAGGCATCATGAGGACACATCCCTGAGGAGCAGCAGTGTCCGCAGGGAATTTACATGGCCTTGCCTGGTTATCACCTCAGGCCTTGACAAAGTCGCTGGTGCTGATGTTTGGAGAGAGAGAGGCTTGTAATTTCTCTGGCAGAAACAGGCCACACTCATTCAGTAGGAAAAAGAGTGGCATTTCCCCATCCCTAGAAATGTGAAAGCTTGAGGGAAAATGCATTCAACTGGATCTGCACACGAGCCAGGCTGGGAGGGAGTTCTGTGGATCTGCAGCAAAATCCCCACTCGGATGCTCTGTGCACTCATTCCTGCATCTTTCCCTGTGAGCATTGCTGCTCCTTCCCCTCCCAGTGCCAGTGGTGAGTCCCAGACGTGCGCTCCATATTTGTGTGGCCACAACTTTCCAAGTGCACGACACTTAGCAAAGCAAAAAAAACAACCAACCAAACCTAAAAACTAAACGTGCGGCAGATGGTCTAATAGGGCAAAGCTGAATCTGAGGATTAACCAGACCGTAATAAGAGCTGTCATTACAGGTTGTCATCGTTGGTGAGTTATTTATTAGCTCTAAACAGTGTTCCCTTCAGACACCAAATGTCAAATGTTTTAATATGTAGAACCCAAATCTTCCTCTTCCAGCTGCTCCCATTCCGTCCTGCCAGCTGTACTATCTCATCTTCCAAGACCTGCCAAAGAGCCCAACATTAACATACCTTATTATGCACATTATTTTGCCAAGAGAGGCCAGATGAGGCCAAATCATTCTGATAATAAGCCCTGCTGTCATTAAATGCTATTATGCATGCTACTGTTGATCCTAAAACCTTCACAGAATATTAATAAGGGCATGCTTGGCATTTGCTGCAAGTGTTCTGGAGTAGATGAGTTTGGCATTTATTGGATCTGTCCACAGTCCAAAGGGATCTGTGGCTATATCAGTCACTTCTGTAACTCAGGGGAAAAAAAGATAAGGTGCCAATATTTCCAATTCTGGGAAGATTTCTTTCTCCTTTGAAAAATCACGCAGCTAAAGGAATCGTGGTTTGGGGGTTTGATTTGGATCCTCAACAGGAAAGAAAGGAAGGGAAAAGGAGGGATTTGCCTGTGGATGATCCAAATATTTCATTCTCATTTTTTGAAAAGCTCTTTTAAGGTCAATTTGAAATGAAAATGTCATTCTGAACTGAGAAGCTGAAAATGCCAGTGTAAAAATAGAAGCTGAAACATTTCAAATTCTCTGAATGCTTTTTTTTCCTCATGGAAGCAATGTATGGCACTTTGACCTGAAGTTTTGACTAGCTTTGGTCAACCTAGAACTACATTTTTCTGTGATTTTATTGCTAGGGAAAAAATAGTCACCTGCTTGAAGTGTTCTGACTTTTGAGGAGGAGGTATTTATGTTATAAAGTTCTTTTGACTGGAAGTTTCAGCTGTTATTGGAGTCTTCTGATATATTTTCTTAAGGTATTTATACTTCTAAAATGCAATTGTTTTTCCTTTTCCTGTCCATTTTCTGCAAGTCTTTTGACAGTTTTTAAGTAGCATGATTTCAACATGGCAGTAGCACATAAAAATTATGGGGGGAAAGTGCCGCAAGCTCTCCATTGTAATATGACCATAAATTCAAGCCTTATTTCAGTTATGGGTGGCCACTTCTGAACCTAAAGGTTAAAACTTCCCTAGCAGTGATTAACTACTCAGGATCTCCGCCAGGTTTCACTACTTGAGCAGTCACTCCTACGGAAAATAACTCCAAATCTTTCCCCTGACCCTTTTGTCAAGCTGTCACTGTCAGTAATTGATTTCAGTCCATGCAGAGCCTGGGGCTGTTTCCGAGCTAAAATAGCGACCTAATGTGCAGTCAAGATATATCCCTGCATTGCATGATCTCCTCTACATCCAAGGGCACAGTGAACCGGCCAGAGCCCACAGGGAAATGGGATTGAGCCGTAGTGAGGCTTTTAGGAGTCTCAGTGACCACGTAACTCCCTGCTGCCATAATATTGGAGCACCAAATGTCTCTGTGAAACCTCTGCTTCTGCCTTTGCCCTGCTCTGACGATGCTGAGGGTCTTAATCATACTTCATTGCCACTCTTCCCACGTGTACTTATATGATTAGTGTAAGCGTGGTTGTTCATCTGTTTTTTTTGCAGCAGAAAACGTAAAATCTTGTGTTTTCCTTTTCTTGTATAAACCCCTCTGCACTCAGAGCTCAGGACCCCTTTGGACAGGAGGTAGTGCTTTTTAATGACGTTTTTACTGCTTTTATTGTATTCTTGCTTGCCTCACCTGGAAAAGCTGTGATGCCTCCCTGGAACATGCCCACAGCAGTGGAAGGGGATGGGAGGGTGGGAGGGCTGGAGAGGGAGTTTTATGAGCTGAGTGTGTGGGAGGCTGGTGCTGGTAGGAGGAGGAGCTTTCCAAGCACAGCACATGCAGCCAGCACTGGGAGAGGGGCAAGGGACCTGCTCTTCTGCCTCTAAGCCCTTGGATACTCCAGGGACAGGTGGCAGGATGGGGACAGCCTGTGGATGGGGACAGCCTGTGGATGGGGGCACAAGGAGCAGAGCTGGAAGGTAACCAACATTCCCCTCCAACAGCAGTGGTGGTAGTGCCTCTGGGATAACATGTTTAAGAAGGAAAAAAGTTATCTTGCAGAAGTAATTGCAGGCAGAGAAGAAAGGAGTGGGAATACGTGAGAGGAAGAACCCTGCCGACACCAAGGTCAGTGCAGAAGGAGGGGCAGGAGGTGCTCCAGACACTGGAGTGGAGATTCCCTGGAAGCCCATGGTGCAGCCCATGGTGAGGCAGCCCATGGAAGTTCAGAGATCCACCTGCAGCCCCTGGAGGAGCCCACACTGGAGCAGGGGGATGCCTGCAAGAGGGCTGTGACCCTGTGGGAGGCCTGTGCTGGAGCAGGTTCACTGGCAGGACTTGTCAGCCTGTGGAAAGCGCAGGCTGGAGCCGCTCCTGAAGGACTGACCCCATGGAAGAGACCCACGCTGGAGCAGTCCCCGAAGGACTGACCCCATGGAAGGGAGCCACGCTGGAGCAGCTCCTGAAGGACTGACCCCATGGAAGAGACCCACGCTGGAGCAGTCCCCGAAGGACTGACCCCATGGAAGGGAGCCACGCTGGAGCAGCTCCTGAAGGACTGACCCCATGGAAGAGACCCACGCTGGAGCAGTCCCCGAAGGACTGACCCCATGGAAGGGAGCCACGCTGGAGCAGCTCCTGAAGGACTGACCCCATGGAAGGGACACACGCTGGAGCAGTTCCTGACGATCTGTGGAAGGAATCATGTTGGAGAAATACATGGAAGACTCCTGTGGGAGGGAGCCCACGCTGGAGCAAGGGTGTCAGTGTGACTGGCAGGTCGTTCCTTTCTTTCTCCGCAGTTAATTGGATGGAAAGGAACAATCAGCAACCTAAAATCTGTTATGAGATGTTGATCTCTGCTTCTGTTTCTTATAATGACAATGAGCCAACTTAGTGAAAACTGTTGAGCTTTGAGCCCATGATCTTTAACATATTTTTGTGATCCAAACCTCAAAACAAAGACATCCAGACAAGTTACAGAATTCCTCTTAACTTAATTCAAAATTAGCCAGAAAGATCAGACCAGAGCAGCCCTTGGAGATGTCAGTGTTGCACATACACAGATGTCAGTCTGGTGCAAAGCAGAGTTCTTTTTGTTAATCCAGGCCTTCTGCTCAAAGAGAAAATTTGGGTGTTAACACTTTGGGGACCTTTTTGTAGAAGCTGAGCTGATGGCATCAGGCTTGTGTCACATGCTGGAAAAAAGCAGGGTAAGAATTTTTACTTCAGCTAGCCTGCAGTCTAAAAAAATTCCACCAGAAACCAGGCACCTGCATTTTTTCAGCAGACAAATGGTTATAGATTAGAACATACCTTTAAAAATACCCAACGACCTCTTAGATAACATTTCCTGTCACCAAATGGAAAGAAACACAGAGCACAGGACTAAAATCAGAGACAGAAGAGAGGACCAAAGTATTTTTAGATTGCCCGGGTTCCCAGCCTGAGTAAGGGAATGACTTTAATCAAATTTAGCGAAGCCTCAGCCGTTCTCTCTGTGGTTGCCTTCAGCTGTACATCTCCCGTCTTGGAGCAGCCATTCCCAATTGCACACAGGCAGCTTTGTTTACAGCCTGGGAGGGATCAAATGGTCTCCACTGGAGGGAAGGGAGAGCAAAGGAAGGCATTTTCTTCTGAGTGATCCTTGCCTACAGAGGAAGCTTTGTAACTTCACAAGCGAGGGTACAATATGTTCAACATATGTCAGTCTTTCCTCCCAGCCAGAGAGATGAATCACCTGTTTTCTCTAGAAGGGAGATGTTTAAATCCTCTCTGTTCATTAGGAAGAGGGAGCAGCTTTCTCATTGTGATGCATATTAGTAACAATCCCAGCAAAGGGAGTAGCATGTGCAGTTGATGCTTCAGCCTGGCCACTGATGCTGGCAGAAGGGATCTTGAGGAAAGGCCTGTTTTCAATGAATAATGCAAATTGTTTGCAGTTCCCGTAATTCAAGGCCCAGTGTAGGAAGTTTGCTTCATTCTCCATGGGGACACACTTCCTCCCCACGGTGTGGCTGGGAGCCCACTGCAGACTCCAGAGGAGGAATTGTGTCACCTCAGAGAAACAATCTGGCTCAGAAACACATGAAATTTGGGTCTGGAGAGGGGTAAGCTAGGCAACACATCTTGCAGGGAAGTGGGCTTTAAAAAAACACCCACAGCAAAACATGTACGTGTGGACTTCAGTCCCCCCCTGTTCAAGAAAGCATTTCAATCCAGTGTAATAGCAACAGTCCATGGGCTTAAGTGCTTGCTAAAAGCCAAGTTTCTGTCAGAAACTCCCCAGAATAAGTGTGGTTTGCAAACCAGGCTGCACAGCTAAGGAAAACATTGCTGTGTAACCTCAAGAAGAGCTGTGGAGGCTCCACTGTAAATCTGATACTTGCAATTATTTCCATGATGACAACACCCACCAGCCTTTAGCTGGAACCTATTTGAGCTGGGGATGCTGCAAACGGGGTAAAGAGATGCTCCTTCCTCCAGATAATTTGTGAGATAAGTATGAAACAAGGCAGTGAAGGGCAGAGGGAGCCCGAGGAAACCTGAAATGATTTGTCAGGTGGAGGGTTTCATTCTTTAGGCAACTTGGGGGTTCTAACAAATTGCAGCTATTTCAGCTGGCCACATGCAGCATTCTGTGATAGAGTCAGGAAGGCCTCCAAGCTCATTTTACTGTTTGCTTTGAACCAACTTCTTTTAAAATTGTCGTATAAAGGGGAACATAATTCTTCTCCTGCCTGGCAAGAGCAGGGAGAAATGTTGCTTTGAAAAGGCCAAATAGTTCAAACTGGTTTTGCAACCAGCTTTTCTTGGTGTATGAATTAGTCACTCACATGAGGGGAAATGTCCTGCTTGCACTAAGGTGAAGGAGAACCCCCTCAGAGAGCAGGTTTATCATTCATTTTTGTGTGAACAAGAAATAAAAACTATCCCAAAAAAGCACCCTGAGTACTCAGTATCACTGTTTGCTTCTGATCGTGGGGCAGGGCAAGAATTAGGGAGTGGAGTGCAAAAGGGAAATTGTTGCTCTAAACTCAGGTTGAACTGAAGTGGTTCAACAAGTGAAAATTAGTAAAGTATCCTGGGAATAAAAGTATGGAAGGATTTATCAGGGCAGCAAGTAGACAGAGCAAACTTCAAAGAAAGAATCTTGCTTTGTGATTTAAAGTGTGTCTTATAGTCTCCAACCCTCTGATCCCTGGAAGCAGAGATGGTTTCTGGGGAAGGAGCACATTTTCCCAAGCCTGTTCTGTGCGTGCCTTCCCCACACACCTGTGGACAGGTGAGGTGAGCTGGTGGAGAGCCTGTACGTGTGGATGGACAGCTGCCCTTCTGCCTCATCCCAGAAACATCCACGCGCTGGGTTGTGGGACAGTCCTTCCCGTCACACTGCTTTCAAACACTACGAGTCCATCCACCTGCCCTCAAAGCTCTTTTCTTGTTTATTTAATGATCGATTTGTCAAGGCATAGGTATTGATTAGAACGAAAACTCTTCTCAACTCTCCAAGTGTTTCACTGTGCTTAGAAAAAAGGGAAGAGAGACCCCAGTGGTCACTCAGAACCAGTCTCCTCCTGATGCCTTTTAGCCATCTGCAGCACATCCTGTTCATGTCAGCAACTTGGAACATCTATTACTCATTTTAATCCTTTGTAAAATATGCAAGGGAGTATCATGTACACAATGTATGACCTAGGTTGTTAAAGCATTAGGAATTGTGTTTCAATAGCTCTGAGATCTTAGAAAATCCGTTTCCTACAGGCAGAAGAAAATAAGTCTTTCCCCTGGCTAATTCCATCGTGTCCCTCTGCTTGTCACTGGGACACTCCCCACGCGGCCTTGGCCTGAATGCTGGAGGTGGCAAATTTCTCACAGCACCTTGAATTCCATTTTAAAAATTCCTGAATTATTCCAGAAATATGCAAAGTAAATATCCTAGCTTGTGTCAGGATCATTTGGAAGATTATTCTTGTTTTTAAAAACATTTCTTTTTGAAGTTGAAAAGTTTAATTGTAGCCCCAAGCACAGCAGTCGTGGCAAACCCTGAGGCTGAAACTGTTCTGCCTGTGGGTCTCAGGCAGCCTGTTTTATACACACGATGTTTTCCTTTCACCACGATGGAGAGCTAGGGTTCTGCAAGTCTATTTTGGAATTAATGAAAACATTTTGCTTTTACAGCCTGACAGTTTATGAGCATTGAGGTAATTGCACAGGCAGCACTTCAGATTAATGCCTTTATTATCAGCCGGGGTATTTAAGCCACCCCTGGCCCCACTGCTGCCCCAGCCAGCTCTGAGCCTGTGGTGGGGAAGCAGGGAATTTAGGTTGCTTAAAGATCTTTGTAGAGATTAATTTGGAGTTCAGCTCTGTAGCACAGTCAACATGATCTCTATCTTTTATGACCAGAGGAATCTCAGATATATTAATTTAAAGTAGGGCTGTTTGTTTAAAAAGCCACAGTTTGACTTTTTTGGACCTCTTCAATCACATTTCCTCTTCATGTAAAATTCAAGGCAGAATCTTTTAAAGCTCTGCGTTGTACCCACAGGTACACCCACACAGGTGTGTGATTCTCATGTTTTCAATGTATAGGGGGTATTTTTCTGTAGGGAAAATCAATCGAGTTCCCTACAGAATGTTTCCAGGTTTAACATCTACACTTGCTGTGGAGGTGATAGAGGGGGGACAGAATATCCTGGAATGCATTACAGGGTTGTGGTCTTAAGTCCTTACTGAGACAGAATTGGTGCTGATTGCAGAGTCTGGCTCTCGACAGGCGAAGGGTGTAACACACAGAAACCACAGGCTCAGAAATTCTCCAGGAATTATCTGGATTTACTACACGCGTTTGCTCAAGGTGATAAAGGGCTCCATTGCAAACCCGACTCCAAGTGTCAAAATCTTCTGTGTCTACTAATTCACTTCATGTGTACACACCAACATTTTATAGTGTTGTAGCTTCTCCTGCTTGCTATAAATCTCTTTAGAAGGGATCAAGTTATACACACTGAGAATTCACAAAGCATTTGAAATGCTGGCCCTGCTAAAATAAGTGGGAGTCTTGCCTTTAGCTGCTGTAAGTCCAAGATTTTACCCACAAAGTTTAAAGAACAAGAGGGTTTCTCTAGGCTTAAAAGCATTTTTCTTCTCCTTACTGGCATTTAGAGTTATAGAGCACTTCTTGATTTTAATTTTTTTTAAACTTGATTTTGCCTTGCTTCAACAGAAAGCATAGGCAGTGCTCTGAAGTGTGTTCTCTAAAGAGAACAGAGTGCCTAGTCTACTAATGAACTGTAATTATCCCTTTCTGCAATAGAAATTGCTCTTAGTCCTGAGCCTTGTGGGTTGCTGATTCAGAGAAGAAACAGGTTCTGGGTAAATTTTGTACATTAGTATGTGCACAGTGATACCCATATATGCACACAGACCAGCAAAAAATGGCTTTCCTGTGCCTATCAACTCGTTTATCTGACTTGTAGAGCAGCAGAACAAAAACAAAATAAAAGTCATGGTAATTTGGCTTTCCTGCAAATTCCTTTCAGTCTGCTCACTCTGTATTTTTGTCCATTTTCCTCTGTTTTCCATGGCTTGAAAATTCTTAGTGTCAGCCCTCACTTTGGGAAGATGTTGAGGTAAACCCTCAGTCAGCAGATTAGACACCTTTGTCATATGTGTACAGCCAAAAACCATCCAGGAATATCACTCACCACAACCAATTTCTACACTGTGCTCATCACGAATTCCTGTTACATGTCCAGATAATTTTATTTACTCTAGGAGTACATCTTCACCAGAAATTCAATTGAATTGTTACACAATCTGGGTACAAAAGTCTCTGACTCAAGCTAGACTTGCAGATTGAATTAGCTGGTTTATCTCGGAGGAGAGGCTAAAATAAGGTCGGGCCTACATCTGTGTGGAGCTCAGGAATCCGCTGGCTTTGCTGTGGTGGTGGTGGAGGAAAGCTCTCCAAGTTCTCCAAGGTCTCTGGTTCCCTGTGATGTGCCCAGTTTCCCTGTGTGCACACTGGAGACTACCTCCTTTCAGGGTGGTCCTTAAAACAAGGCAGGTCTTGGCTGGGTAAGACCTGTGCTGTTACACTACAGCTGCTTCAGATGTCCACAGTCCAATAAATCCCTTGTCCTGCAGCTCAAAATTCCTGGCTGCCAATCCAGATAGGTGCACTGCAGTCACAGCCAGATTTGTTTTGGTCGCCAGTCCATCTGTGCCTGTTGTACAAGACCAAAAGGAGCATTTCTGAGACCAAAAGCTGCCTCAGGAGTAATTTTTTTTGGAGGCAGTGGCACTGTATGCTCCTTTATGTGTGTCCTTCTGGAGAGCTCTCCATAGCCCTCATTCCTCATAAAAGCGTCCGAAAACATTACAAGGCAGGGATGATCTGGACAGATTTTGGAGAAGGTTTTTATCTACTTCAGGCCCTTTGTGAGAGTGTTGGCAGGGCAGCCTTGCTGTGCCAGTGAAGATGAGTCTTTTTTCCTCCCTGTGGGAGAATGCTCTCTGTAATAGAAGGACACACATCCACAAAGTGATGTGCTTCCTATTTTATTCCTTTTGTCCTCAAATTAACTCTCACAGAGAGGCCTCAAGTACTTTAAAGGCCAGCCAGGCAGGGCTGTGACTTCCCCGGGCTGTGTGCTCTGAAATTGGAGTCACTATTCATTTGCTTATGATCAGCCCAGCCTAAAGGGGGACTTCATTACTTGTTGAGTCCTTAAAATAACCCTCTTTATTTGCAGTCCCTTTGCCTGCAGAGATCATTTGGGCCCGTATGCAGCACTGTTTGGTTTTAAGTTTCCATTTTGTTTTTAAGAACAAGAGGTCTCACATGCCTAAAACAACCTCTTGCCCCTCCCTGCTCTCATTAAACCAACTGACAATTGACATGTTTAACTTTGTCAATGTTTTTTTTAAAAAAAATCATAAAGTTCACAGCAGGTTTATGTGTGGAAAGACTCTCCTTTCCTCAAAGAGCCAGCTGGACCAAAGCCATATCAAAAACTTCCTGTAAGGAAGACATGACTAGAAAGGAGAGAGGAATTTTTCAGTGCCCCTTTCTGCATTATAAGCAGCTCTGTGGCTGAGCTGGGCTCTGCAATGTCACAGCTGTCACAAGCAATTCCACAGGGGCATTTCTGCAGGCACACAGAGCAGGGATGTGGATGGAGAGCTGAAGACAATTAGGAGTTCAATGTCCTCTGCCACGTCACACAGTGGACAGTGTACGTGTGGCAGTGGACAAGGCTGATGGGACAGGACACTCAGAGCCTCCTAATCGGTAAATCTCCCTTTGCTCACCCTTCATCTCCTGTGAGAATGTCTAACAATGATCCACTGAACCCAGGATGTGAGGCTGGACTCCATCCCTGCTCTGAACGTTTGACTGATGTGCAGCTGCATCCTACCACCAGGCATTTGTGCTGTGTGCAAGTTTGCTCCAGATGCCATCAGAGTCAAGGACAGACCTTCCAGCAGTGTCTATGAGGTTTTAATCAACCCCAGGGGGAAAAGCAGAACCTGTGACCTGAGGGTGGTACAGAAAAATAGACCTTGTGTCCTTCCTTCAGTGGGTAACTCACTGCAGAACAGGGACAGAGGAGGCCACAGCTTTGTGCAGGACATCTAAACACTGCGTTCTGTGCGCTGGCTGGGTCCTAAAGCACAGTTGTGCCTGAAGCTTGACACTGGTTTCCAGCCAGCTAAGCACAGAACAAATCCTTCCTCTGAATGACCTCCTCAGCCTGGTATTTGAATCACACTGGGAAAAAAAAAAGCTGGTTAAAACTTGCCAGGGAGAAGGAAAATAAAAGTGTGATGTAATGTATGTGCTGACTGGACTATTCCTGCCTGAGTTCTCGTCCCAGGTGTCAGCACACACAGTGAGGCCTGGAGTGTCTGTGTGTGCTGCACGTGCTGGAGGAGCTGGCTTGGCAAAACCAGCAGCACTTGGAGACTCCGATTCCTTGGCTGCCCCTCCGCTGGTTTGAGCTCAACACTTGATTGTGGCTGTTCCAGCTTTCGTGTGGTGTTGTTCCACGGTGCTCCCCATCGTGGCCTGTTTTGGGCCTCGAGGTGCAGGCTCTGTGTGCAGCATCTGTGCTCCTCCAGCAGAGAGCTGAGCTCACTCTGACTCACTTCACAAGCCTTGTGAGAAGAAAACAAGGTGCAATCTCAGCTTTCTTGGCTGCTTTCAATGGGTGATGTCCTGCTGGGCAGCAGAATCCCAGCAACTTTGGGATGAAGCAGGATACACAGTGTGCTCTTAGCTGAGGTCACAGCTGAGATCGCCTTCCCCAGGATGGGATCTGTTCACACACACTGGGTACAAAACACTCCAGAAATCCACTGTAAGCAGCCCACGAGGTTCAAAGATAATGAGAGCATGGAGTTCCTTGTCTCTCCCATGGTAAAGAGAGGTCCAAGGTGCGGGTCTGTGGCAACTGGAGAGACCCAGAGGTGTTGAAGGCTCTGGTGGCAGCTACACAGCCCGTGTTGGCAGGTGAGGAACAGGGATAGTCCTGTGGTGACCAAGGACACCATGGTGCTGAAAGCACTTTAGGAAGGCCAGGGTTACCACAGGACTTAAAGCTCCCAGCTCCTTCAGATTGCATCAGGCTGGAATTTGGCAAACAAATAGGACAGATCAGAACAGGCACACTTGCAAAGTATTAATTGCTGTCTTGACTGCAGGACTTGGCTTTGCCTTTAATTGCGATCACAGCTCTGTTTTACAGGGCTCTGAAGCCCAGGTATGGGCTGAAGGTCCACCTTCTCTGAGATTTGAAATGTTAAAAATCTTCCAGTCAGTTCCTGCAGTCCATGATGCATTCCCTTTTCCCTTTTTTTCTCGCTGTGTAGTTATACATCTGGCTGAGCAGGGGGGTAAATTTCCAAGTCAAGGCTACAAAAGCCCTGTCATTCCATGCCTGTGGATATGGCACAAGTGCAGGATCATTGCCAGCCCAAAAGCGCTGGGACAGCACTGTGGGCAGGGACTGCTGAAAGGAAGCAGTTTTCAGGGGCATGAAAGGTGGAGATGTTTGAACACTGAAATTCAGGCATTGTTGCACAAAAAAGAGCATGTGGAGAGCTAGAGACTGAGGAGAGAATCCAATGCCTGTTATTTCTGGTCACAGAGGAGCAAGGGGAGCAGGTATGCTTTGTTTCTACAGCAGCATGCCCAGCTCCAGAGGCCCCAAAGCAAGAAGGAGTGTGTGAGGTGCAGCAAAGGAGATTTTCCATGCAGAGCTCTGGCCAGCTCCTGCTGAGTACATCCGTGGTGGTTTGCCCTGGACTCTGGTGGGAGTTTCACTCACTGAGCTGTAGAAACCAGTGAAGTTCGGCTCAGCCTCAAGGAGTTGGCTTTCAACTCACTGACATTTTGTGGTAGTACCATTTCTTCTCCACTCCAGCTTCCAGGATTGCATTACTGGTGCTGCTGAAAATGTTCTTTTCCCCAGAAGTCACAGCAGGGATCAGAGCGGAATTCTTAGCATCCAAACCAAGATCCTCACTTAACTCAAGAAAATCCACCCATTTAAAAATCCCACTTTATGTCATCTTTTCCTGCGCCAGAAGTTTTCAAACAAAAGCAGTTATTGTGGGTGTGAACCTATTCCTTCACATTAGCTGGAGACACCATTGAGGCAATCTGTTGTCTCTGAGGGGTAGAAACTAAGCCAAAACTACCCAAAAATTCTTCTCCCTCTGTCTGGAAGACGCTGAATGAAAAATCTGTGTAGATGTCTGAATGGTGCATCCCCAGAAGTTTCTTTTTTTTTCCGACAGGAGAGCACCACTTCAAGTTGGAATTTCCTTGTACGCAGGGGAAAGCACTTTATAGGCTTATTTTGAAACCCACAACTTCTCAGCATTTCCCACTTCAGCTTGTAACCAATTTACAACTGGAAGGGCTGAGGGCTAAAACCCAGGTAATTCAACAAGCAATTAAAAGCAACTCAATTCTACGTGCAGACGACTTGCAAAAGAGGTTACTGGAGCTCCACTCCAGTGCATGTAGATTTTTATGCCCAGGGGAACATCACTGAGGTAATTGCCTTTCCATTTAGAACAAATATGTTTTATTCTTTGCTGCTTAACTTGGTGTTTTTAAAAGAACCACCCCCATTAACATGAAAAAAGAGACACTGCTCTTCAGGCAAGAAAAAGCCTGAAAGTACTTGTTAAACAAACAGAGCATCTGCCACTAACATTAACTGCTTTGCAGCTGATTTTTGTGTGGGGTTTTTTTTCCCAGTCTAAGCAGAGTTCACCTGCATAATTTCACAATTCTCTGCACACTCCAGCACCTGACAGCATTAGAATAAATATCTTATTTTTAATTCACCTATTTTTCATTTCACTCACCTCTTTTAAGCTCCTCTTCACAATTTTCCACCTAAAGCATCATTTACAGCCATGACTAACACTAAGCCATTTTTGTTGCCTGCATGTATTGCCATTTGAAGCTTGTGGGGAGTTTTTAGTCATTCATAGTATTGGTTTGACTTGAATTAAATCTTTCTGAATGTGCATGTTGAAGCAATCTTTCTCTTCCAATTATTGAAAGAACAGATTGAAAGAAATACCTACATGTTAGCAGGCATCCCCTCCCAAAATGGAAAATGGATACAAAGGGATGGATGATGGGGAAGGGGAAGAAAGGAAGGGGAAACGTGGTGTCTCTAAAAGGGTTTCTGTCACAGATCTCCAATTCCACCATCAGTTTCTCCTCCTCTGATTGTGGCTAAGTGGCTTGCATCAGAAGGCTAAGGAAATACTGAGCAAATTCTCCTCTTGCAGTGGGAAGTTTCCTGGGCTCACTGAAGACAGGGCTGGAAGGGACCTTGACAGGTCAATCTCACAGATTAATGCAAGATCAGTCGGACTTAACCCCCCCCAACAGATGTTCCTTCAGCTTGCTCTCAAAAACTTTCCCTGCTGGAGCTTCCACAGTTTCCCAAGGCAAGTTTGTCCAGAGCTTTGTCCAAAGCTCATTAGAAAACTTTCCTCACAATTAACCTAGATCTTCCCTTGAGGCCATTAATTCATCCTCTGTGCCCTGAGTGGTTTATTCTTTCCTCTGTCCAGCCACCTTTTATGTATTTGAAGATTACTGGCATTTTTTCCCTTCATTTTTCCTTTCTTTAGGCTAACACTTCCATTTCCTTCAATGTTTCCTCACAGGTCTTGTTTTTTAGACCCAGTTCTCTTTGAAATATTCTCCGCCTCACATCCTTCTTGGAGAACTGTCCCTAAAACTAGACAGAGCAGACCAGCCAACATCATCACAACTAGACCCAACAGCGTGAAATGATTGTTTTTGTTCATCTTAACTCGTGGTATTCCTGCCTGTGCCTCTCACCATTGCTTCCTTCTCAGCAGTTTGTCATTACTGATCCAAGGTCGTCCTGCAGTCACTAAACCACCCAAAGCTTTCCTGCAAAACCGCTCTGCAGCCGGTTGTTCTGTCCTGTGTTTGTGGGGACAGCTCGGGGCAGTCTCCCAGGTTGATAGTGAATGACTGAGAAGTGTTATCTCACCACCTTCCCCTTCCTTCCTCTAGTCTTGGAACTGTGGGCAGCTGGCAAGAGCTGGCTGAGCCCTGGCCTGGAGTTAAGGTGACTGAACAGGACGTGGGAAACTGCTGCACAGGACATGAGAAACTGCTGGACCTGAGAGATAAGGTGGGGGAAATTACAGATAAGGGCTGGATTCTGCAGGTGGTTGAGGAGGTGTTAAGTGACCAGTGGCCAGAGGTCACAGATAACTCTAGAGAATCCCTCGGGGAGTAGGACCCTGCAAGGCCAATAATGCACAGGTTCCTATATCCAGGAACACTAGGAAAAGAAAATATTGCCCAGGGACCAGTGTCAGAAACACCAAATTCGGTCCAGATGTGGCAAAGCTGGGCCACGTAAAGAAAAAAGCAATTAGGGGTGGGTGGAGAAATGGGGGAGGAAGAAAGCACAGCACAGCAAAAGGAAGGATTAATAGACAGACAGGGAAAGGGAGGATAAATAATTCCCTGCCAGGAAGTCCTCAGCTTGATTACAGTTTGTGCAGGGCAACGTACCAGACCTGTTGCCCTCATCACACCAGAGAAACCCAGCCTGTCTCCACGGTCAGGAGGATGGGGAGAAGGAGGGCTGCCTCTCCTGGCAAATCCAGGCAACATGGAGAGACAGGTCAAGAATCTCGGTGTCACCAGGTCCGTGCCAAATCGGATGGCATCACCATCCTCCCAACAACTTCACAACACTCCTGCAGAGCTTTTATCCTAAACTTGATGAGTTGTTTGAGCCTGTTTACAGCATGGCTCCACAGACATAGTGTGCTGCTGCTCAGGAGGGGAAATTAGGGGCCAGGAAAGGCACTTACCTAAGTCACTGTTGTCACTAAAGCCTCCATTGCATCAAATCTTGGCTCAAGAATACAAGAAAATGATTTTACACTGTAGCCTTGTCCTAGCCAAGATTCAGACCCTTCTGAGTGAAAAGTTATGTGTTCCTGCCTCTCATTTCCCCTCTCTCCTTTTATTCATACATCTATTTATCATCCAAAACCAGAAACCTGGGGATTAATTTATTCTTTACAGTGTGGTTTTTTATTTATTTTCAGATCTTCCATGTGACCAGGAAGGAATATTTGTCAGCTACTAATTTTCCCCCATTCTATTTATATTTGCATTCTTTCTTTCTGTGATAGCTACTTCACTTCACCCTCTGACATTTTATTAGACAAAAATGGGAAACTCTGGCTCCACTGACGTCACGGGGAATTTGGGTATCAATTTCACTGGAAAAGCAATTTCAAACAGTGACCTGGCAGCCTGCACAAACCTGTGCCCAGGCTGTCTGCAGGCAGGGGGCCGTCACCCCCATCACACATCACTTTCATTTTCCTCTTGTGCAGCTCTAGATCCAGCTCAGAAATACTCATAAGAATCAGTAACAGACTGGAAAGATGTGGGCCTTGATATTAACTATCTGCTTTTATAGTTGCTCTGATGTTGGCTTCAGTTACCCGTAACTGGGGGTCGTGCTTGGCTGCCAAGTCACTGAGCAACTTCCTCTGTTTAAACAGAATATATAAGCTGTACTCTTTTCCAGAGTTCATGACTCTTTTGTAAAGTGTTTTATGATACAGTTGTTATAGAATCCCCCATCAAAGTAACAGCTCCAGACAAGGCCGCACTGTGGGCCTGGCTTCAAGCCCATTTAATGGAATGGCAGTTTTTCCATCCCTGTCTGTGGATGGATACATCAAACTGCACCAGATATCCCACTGCAATAACAACGCCACGGTGTTTGGAGGGACATGTCTGGTCACTGCTTTTCTGGGGAAAAATCAGAGATCATGAACCTAGCCCCGTGCAGAGGATCCACAAATGGCTTGTGTGCCTCTGAGGCCCTTGAAGCACACTTTGAATGCTTTTTCAGAGAGTCTTTGCAGTGGTGCTCGGCACATGAGCCATGCGTAACCATGAATTCACATAACATCCCAAACTTCTTTTCTTTCCCTTACATCCATCATTTCCAGAGACTCTGGTCCTGTGAGATTGAATATCAACCGCTCGGTATTGAAAGGTGGAGCAGTCCATGGAGTGTGATCTGTCCTTTTATCACAGTGCTAGGTCAGGTCAGCTCAATAACTCACGGCCTTGCAGCAGTAAATGATCTCCAAAAGGCTCAGAGGTGCAGGTCCTTCTGCACTTCGGGGTGAGCAAGAGCACAGGTTTCCCACAAGGGAAGCACCTCTTGTGCAAAAGAGCGTTTGGGAGATGGTGCCATTGGAGGTAGTTTAGGGAAAAGGTAAATCCGCACATTGTATCATATGCAATGGTGTCACATTAAAATCATGGCACTCTGTGAGGGATGCTGTGAATCAGCTTTTTGATGTCCTATTTTTAAATCCCACAGAATACATTCATTATCAGAGGACAGCATAATCTTGGCCTTAGGTATTTGAGGTGACTTAGCTGCTTTGTGACTGGATGAATCTTGGTGCAGTCCCAGTGTTCTTGTCCCTGGCAGTTCAAGCTGAACACCTAGAGGCCCTCACATGGGGCTTTTACTGCACTGCAGGGATTGTGGTTTATAGGGAAAAATGTTAATACCTCCTCATACAAACAGAGCTTTTTATCCCATTCCTTTAGATTTAGGTTCATCCTTTGTAGCCTGAATCCAAGAAGTGACCAATGCCAGATACTGCAGCACAAGGACTGGACAATTGTAGAGCATGTTGGATAGAAGGAAACCTTTTTCCCAGCATTAGTTTGAAGCACCAGTTGGCCCCAGTTCTGAGGCATGTGGGGGAAGAGAAAGGGTGAGGCTGCATTTTAATTTCCCCTTAATGTAGATTTGAAATGGTGGGTTTTGTTTCCCATATGAATGCAGAGTTATTTTCTCTCCTATTAAACATCATCAAGGAAAAAATCATTGTGAATCAAAGGTTTTAGAACATTAAAAGAACAGAAGAATCTCTCTGGTGACTGCTCGATCTCTGCTAATGCTGAGTGACCAGTGCCCAGTTCCCCTGTCATCTGCTTTCCTAAAGCTCCCCTGAGTGCTCCTCCTATGGAAGTATCTGGTTTTCCAGCAATAACTGTTATTCCCTGGGCCTGAGGGACTTCAGCAAATTACTTCAATTGCTCTATTTTATTTGCTATGTTTCTGTTTTTAAAGCAAACCAGCCTGTATTTCAAAATCCCTTTGTAATGGATGAAAAAGTAATGAGATTCCCTGGAAGTCCATATTAACATGCCAAATCAATTACAGTGTAATTAGCCAGAACTGTTACTTGTTGAAATCCTGTCAACAAAAATAACTCACCCTTCCCCTTCAGATTGCTCCAGCACCTCCATCTTCTTGACAAGGACTTTGAAAGAGAGACCACCTCCCCCTTGCCCCTTCCACACTGAAGGCAGGGGATGAATCCCAGATGTGTTAATCATTATAAACCAAGGAATGTGGAAAATGGTGGGGAAAAGGAGGGCAAAACTGTCCTGACCAAGCCATGATGCCTTTCCCGGGCAGGATGAGCCTCTTGGGCAGGCGAGACCCTGCTTTCCCTGGGGTAATGCTGCAGGCTGCTGCAGTATTCCCTGATTTATGCCAGCCCAGAGAGAAGGAGGCCCACTCCTGGGAAGCTTTATCTGCAATTCATTTAGGAAAGAGGCAGGTCCTCTCCTCTGGCCTAATTGAAAACAGGCAGCCTCCTTCTAATTGTGCACTCTAACCAGTTCATGAGCATTAACAGAGGAAATTGGAGAACAGGGTTCGGAGTTGGCAGTAATTTCCAGCACTCGAAGGTTCATATGCCAGCTGTTTATTATCTATCTATCTATCTATCTATCTATCTTTCTATCTCATTCACACTGTTCTCCCTCTCTCTGCCGAAACTTGAGTTCAGGTGAAATACAAGCACCAGGAACTTTTTCCTGTTCCAATTCTCACAAGTGTGTAGAAGGGTCCTGTTTTTCCAAAAGGCACCTCGGAACCCATCTGGGGGTTTTTTGTTTTGGTTTGGCTTTTTTGTAAGAATAAAAGACCTCTTAATGCCAAAAGGTGATTGCAGAGTTAATATTGTCCATCATTTTTTTTTCGAAAGACCTTCATCAAACAGCCACCAGGATGAGGATGAGAAATCTTCAGTCAGTAGCTTGAGGAGGTTTAATCCTACAAAGTCATATGTGTTCTGAATGCAGAGTTATATTAAACGGTACAAAAGCAGCAATAAGATTTCTAGGCAGTGTTTCAGGTCTGTGTTTGCAGTTTCAGTGCTGGGTATCTTTACAGGTCTCAGCCTGGGAACTCTGGAGTAGCCAAATAACAGAGTTGTTTGAAAGTCACCACAGGATTTGGAATCTTGATTGTATCTATCTGATCACACACTGAATGTGCTTAAGCAGAAATAGAAATGACTTTTAATTGCAATCAGGCAGCTGTACATACCAAAGTCACCGCAATATGCTAATGAGATGCTAATGTCCCCCTTTGCCTTTGCTGCAGAGTCTCTTTTGGGATTTTATCCCCCAAACAGGTTTTGCAACACACATATCAAGGTGGAGTCTTTTGGAAAATTCCTGCTTATCAGGTGGCATTTCTGGAAACCAGCAGAACTGGGAGCCTCCTTTCAAGGTTGCCCTGGATCACTGGAATGGATGACGCTTGAATTATTACCTGGGCTCTTTCCAGGTCCACAAATCCATGGGGAAAAGGGAACCTGCCTTCACTGTTATGGTTAACTGCAGAGTTATTGATGGGAGTTTTAAAACTATTTGTCAGATGGAGGTTTGGGGGGAGAAAAAAGGGGCTAGAGATTTAAAGCAAATTTGCTGTGTGCTGGCCAATGGTGTAGACCAAGAGTTGAAAGTGGGTGGTCCTGGAACAGAGCCAGTTGAAATGGAGCCAGGAGATGGTGTCTTCCTTGACTCCAACACATTCATATTTTGGCTTTCTAGCAAGGGTTATTTTTTCTCTTTATTCTGCAGTTCAACACAAACATCTCTCTCATTTTCTAAAACCTGTGGGATGATGTGTTCCACCGGCCAGGTGCAACGTGCTTGACCAGAAAAATCACAGCAAGTTCCTAGAAAGAAGGAACAGACCAGGAGCAGGCCCAAGAGAAAGTGCCACACCTGCCAAGTCACCCAGCGAGGAGGAAGCTTGGCTTTGCACTCGCAGAAAGGTGTGTGAAAGAGTCTTGAAAACCACAAAATAAAGCAACGTGCTGTCTGTGGGACCTGCCCACACACCGAGCTTTGAAACCTACCTTGAAGTGTTTTGGTGTAAGGTGGGTGTAAGGCTTTGGTGTCATCCCCTTAGCTTTAAGCAGAAAACTAAAGTTTTGAGCAGAACAGCTTGACATTTTCCTAGCAGTAGGAGGGATTTTTTTTTTTAAATGTATTTTTCTCTTTTTTTTTTTCAGTAGGCTTTGCAGCACCTTGGAACTCTTGCCAAAATCTGATTCCAGCTGAGCTGAGCTGTGCCCTGTATCACCCAGTTGGCACTGAAGGCCCTTCCCAGGCCATGGATTTCCAGGTGTGCCTCCCACTACTCAATTTTGCCCCAGGGTGCAAACACTTTTTAAAAATTTGAAACTAAAGTGACAGGACGAGGGGGAATGGCTTCCCACTGCCAGAGGGCAGGGCTAGATGGGATATTGGGAAGGAATTGTTCCCTGCGAGGGTGGGGAGGCCCTGGCACAGGGTGCCCAGAGAAGCTGTGGCTGCCCCTGGATCCCTGGAAGTGCCCAAGGCCAGGCTGGACGGGGCTTGGAGCAGCCTGGGATAGTGGGAGGTGTCCCTGCCCAGGGCAGGGGAGTTGGAATGAGATGATCCTTAAGGTCACTCCCAACCCAAACCATTCTGGGATTTTATCACAAATAACAAGATTAGATAAAGAGCATTTCAGAAGAGCTGACGGGATGCTGCTTAGGGCTAAGAAAATAAAAATGATCTTTCAGTACCTCGGCCAAACAAAGCAAATCAGCTCAAAATCCCTCTGAAGTGAACTAAGTTATGAAAGATTTCAAATTCATTTCTTCTGTGAGGGGAAAAGAATTAACCCCCTCAAAAGGCATTATTTTCTGCACAAAATAAGCCTTTCAGCTTGAGCAAAATGCTGATATCTGGATTTGTGAAAGAAAAACAAGCAGAAATGAAAGCTAGGGCATTCAAATCTGCAATATGAAATGTCCCCTTGTCAAATAATTTCAGGGCTCGAAGGACTTGCTGGGATGTGGGTAAATTTAGTTCTTTTTCTGCTTGAGCAGAGTTGACTCCCATCTCCCAACCTTCAGGCAATTTTAGGAATCTTTTACCCAAATAAATGTGTTTTCCCCAAATAAATATACCAGCACAGACAGTTTTAAAGCCACTGATTCCAGAAAGACTAAGGCCACATTTTTCAATGAATTTACTCTTTTCCAATACATATACATGGCTCTGCCCCAGTCTAGCACAGAATCTTCTGAATATCACTCATCCAATGTGTTAAATATCTATTTTTAAGTTGCTTTCCCACACTCTGAACAGTGAAAACTAGTAAGTCCAAGCATATGTGGAGGACCATAATTTGGATGTGGGAAGTTTTTGATTGCCACCTTCATCTTCCTTGGAAGACCTTTGTCTGCCCCCTTGGAAGAGCAAAACCACATGGCCACATCTTCAAAACAAGATATTCAGCCCCTGGCACCCAGCAAACATGAGCCAAAGAAAGGACAAAACATTTATGGGCTCCCAGAACGCAGATGTAAACAGAATCTCCTTTAGCAGCAGAGAAATCACAGGCCAGTCTGTGTGAAAAGAGATAGTTTTAGGTGTTGGCAGCTAAATTGGTCTTTAGATGTTGCTGAGGTATTTATAGAGCTTCTGGAAAGGGATTTGAAAAGATGCCATAATTAAACATTTGAACTGGAATAATGTTGTGATAAACGATCATATGGAGGTCCCAAACACCTTAAACAGTCACTCTGTGCTCCTAAAACAGAATGTTGTTGGCTCTGATCTTGATTTAATGTCCTCACAAGGGGCTTTAAAAACAAACGCGGGACAGAGAAGTCAGGCATCAAGTTTTTATTTCAGAATTCAAAAGCCTAATGAGGTAAGGAAGCTACCAAGAGATCTATAAAAAGAAAGGCAAAGGGTTGAACAGTCAACAGACTTACATAGGAGGTGGTTGCAGGTGTGCATGATATAGAACCCAGGGCAACTGCTAAACTTGCTATTTAAATGTTAATCAAATGCTTTCGAAATAGAAGCAAGAAAAAAAAGGATAATTCCTTTTCCTGTACTTCATCAGAGGGCAGTGGGAGAGCCCATCAGCTGTGAGGAGGCTGATGGCTGTGGAGTGCTTGGCTTCTGTTCTGGTAATGAGGTTTTGATGAGGAATGCACTTTTTGCCAGAACAATGGTGCTCCTCTGATTCCCAACACAGATGCAGCTGAAGGGGCATGAAGGGCCTGTGTACTGGAGGCAAAAGGTACCATCCTTGGCCTTGTATTAATTCTTTTCTACCACAGACACGTGTCGACTTTCAGAATGACTGGTGAATTTTGGAAGAGCAAAAGAATCCAAAATGCAAGTGGGGATGGACAGTTAAAACTTGAACATTTTGGCACATCCTCACTTGGCATGGCTGAAGGAATTGCAACAATTTACGTCTTCTAAGAGACTTCACAGACATTCCTTCTTTATTGTACAACTAAAAATACCGCAGGGTTTGGTGTGGGCTATTTTTAGAGATGGGATAGTGGGCAGGTCTTTTGGAGTCAAATGCAACAGTGACAATGAGTGCCATGTGCTGGAAACGCCAGTGAGATTTT
This sequence comes from Atrichornis clamosus, assembly GCA_013400975.1. Lineage (NCBI taxonomy): Eukaryota > Metazoa > Chordata > Aves > Passeriformes > Menuridae > Atrichornis > Atrichornis clamosus. Next base: position 41,598 of record WBMZ01014822.1, read on the forward strand.
CGTGGACAGCCTTTCCTCTTGTCTGCTGGCTTTTCTGACAAATTCAGGACATTACTTTTTGAGGTGTCCGTCTAATTACAGATTTTCCCCCTGTGTAATGACGGCTGGGGGTCAGGCGTGTTTCCCTGTGCCCCGAAGAGCCACTCAGAAAGAGCAAACAAATTGAGCAATCCAAACAATTCCAACAGCAAGGTATGAGAGGTCTGTCTTCCCTCCACGCACGTGCCAGACAAATTCCCTGACATCACCCTCATTCACCACACAACATCTACAGCAAGAGCAAACACCCTTTTCCTTCCTTTTGGTTCAGCTGTAACTGCGCAGAACCCAAGCCTAACTCACCACAGGAGAGATGGCCTGTGTATATTTTCCTCTTCCTGTTCTTCTATAAATAAGCTGAGTTTTGCATCATTGTCTACTCAACCATCAGTATTTTTTCCCCTTAACTCTTCGACAGACAAAACGAATGGGATGTAGCCCTTGGTACTGTTATTTACAGCAAGTCCTTAACTCTGCAAGCAAAGTGGTGCTGACTTGCTGAAGGCAAATGAGGATAGCAAAGTGTGGATCCTAAGGAGACCTATACCTTTAGAATATGAGCAATGCTTCAAGAGCATTAAATCCAAATTCTCCTGACTTCTGTGTACAGAGTCAGTCTGGTAAGTTACATTCATTTTTATGTTGTCATTCAGATGCATAAACCCAACATGCCAGCATGCACGTACAAATGCTAAGGGTATTTTAAGTTCCTCTAGGATTTGGTAAGCATAGGGAATAAAGATAAAAGGAACAATTATTCTAGCATAGTATTACACACAGTAAGGTCCTGAATAATTCCATATGTGTGGTGTCTCAAAGCAGTGAAATCAATCAGTCAGAAGCAATTGGTCCAGTGGAAATTGCGAACGTGTGTGTGGAAATAAAGAGACCTGAGGGCCTTTGGCCGCTCCTGTGATTTTTTAAAGAGCTGCTAGATGTCCTTTGTGTGGGGTGGGCTATTCACTTATCACCCTGGCTCTGCTTAAACAGCCAGGAGACTTTCACGTGGGAATGAACATGTTTTTGTGCAAGAAGCTGACACGGCATATTTTCATTTCCCCTTAATATGCCTGTGTGTACATATACATACATGTATGTGTGTATATATCTGTACCAAATAAATATATACATGTCAAAATGAATTGCAGTGTGAAATGCCTTCTTGCACGGAGCCATGACGAGGTTTCAGAGCCTGGCAGGATGTTGATGTGATCTTCAGCACAGCACAGGCAGGATATGCCCTGAGCTGGGTCTCGAAGCAGCCCTGAGGTCCTTTCCCCCACACAGAGGGACAAAATGAACAATCTGCATTTTCTAATGGAATCAGTTCAAAGAGAGTTCTGTCTAGCTGAGGCCCTCACCTCACTTGAGCTCCCTGATGGATGGAAAAGCTCAGACATGATTTTGATGGAGCTGCTGCTTTGCTGTTCGTTCTGTTTTCTCTCCGGGAAGCAAAGCAGGGCACAGATCTGCCCTGGCACACCCCACTGTGGGTCATCTCTGTGTACCACTCATCCTCAGGGCACAAGAATCCTTCCCTCCCTCCTCTGCCCTTGCATCCCTCTGCATGGATGGGGCCTTTATCCCTCTCCTTGATTCTGCAAGGGACACCAGCCCACTGGAGGATGCAGCCAAATGCCAGTGACCGCTCAGCATTCCATCATCCCTTGCTCTCCTGCCTCGGTATTTCATCCAGCACCTCCTCCCAAAAGCAGCTTGCAACCCCCTGACACTTGCTTTTGGCAATCTGAGGTCTGTTTTTTGTGGATCTGGACTCACAGCCTCAGCCTGAGCAGGAGTGTCTGAGGAGACCTCGAGTCCACGTCCAAGACGTGGCAGGCTCTTGTTTACGTGCAGGTGGGAGCACAGTTGCATCTGTGGACACAAAAGCATTCAGCCTCCAGGGAAGTGCAGGGTTCAGACTTACTGTTGGCCCCTCTTTCCTACTGTGAGCTGAAGGGAAATCCACACAGCCCACAGAGCAGGCCTGGGTCTGGATTTTGCTGCTGACTGCATTTATAACACACTTAGGAGTAACCAAACCCCATTCTGTGACTGCGATCGTGAGCATAACAGGAACATGTTCCAGTTTTCCTGAGCTGTCAAGTTCGTGGCTCTGTGTGTTGTGAAGCAGCTCCATGACAGGAAAGACAATTTATGGGCTGTACATTCATTGCCTATTGAGAGTAAGACTTTATAAATACATAACTATATAAAGTTCAGAGGCAGAGTCTGTCCTGTGTAGTCTCTGGTGGCATTGGGCAGGTCTGCACAAAGGCTCCAGCATCTCCTCTTTGCCAGCAGCCCAGGAAGCAGCAGGGACAGCTTGTGGGGTCAGTGGTGTGGCTGTGGCGGCCAGGGAAAGGCATCCCACCTTTCCCTGTGGCAAGGTCTGCTCCCATTGACAAGAGGGACTGAGCTGTGTATGGGCTGGCTCTGCAGCTGAGTGTCTGAATGTGACTGTCACATCGCCCAGTCTTCCTGACAGGAGTAAGTTGGTTTTGAGGCATTTTCAAAGCAGTAACCACAGGATATTTTTAACTGACTTGTGCTTGCAGGAAAAATATAGTCACTTTTATTTAAATACAACCTGAAATTACTCAGCCCACGTTCATAGGGCATGTCAAGTGGGATGTGTAATGCCAACATGTCCTACAAGCATCATGACATACCTATATATAGTGGAGCATCCATTTCATATGAAAATCCCTCTGCTGAGCATGAAGCAAATGACTTTTCCACATCTGATGCAGAGAGGGGGAACACCATGAAATCAGCTCTTTAAGAGGCTTCTGACTTTTTCCATGCTGTCCAAAATAACATTCTCCTGTGTGCAACAGCTTAACATCTCCTTGTCTTCTTGCATAACACAGAGACCCTTCCACGTGGAGATTCTGGGAATTAAACCTTCGCCAGCATTAATGACTGGGCTGCCTCCAGTCTGTCCCTGGTCATCTGTGCTGGGGCTGCCTAAAAGTATCAGAACCACCCCCCCTTCATCTATGATTAAAAGAACGCAAACAATGAATTGCTGGCTGGAATTGCCATCCTTTCTCTTCCAAGGCAAAAGTTACCATCGTAAGTAACAAAAAAATCCCAGCCAACACAGAGCAGTCCTGCATGCTCCTGTCAAGTGCAGAATTAGCAAAAGATGTCATTATGCCTGTATCATACCTATCAAATCCAGGAGAACATGAGGATCTGAAGCAGAAATCACAAAGAGGTTGGAGGAGTCAGCCAGAGGCACACACAGACACGCTGTACTGTGGAGGCATTTGTCAGGCTTTGGTGACAGAAGACATTTGGATTCAGAAGCATTTGCCAGGGGCCATCACTTGCTGGGAAGGCTGAGACCATAACCATTCTCTTTCAAGGCAGCCTGTTGTGTGTATGTGGCTGTGCAAGGCCTCAGGATACTGAAACCAGTGTGGTTTATAATCCATACAATCCTGCAATTATTTTTCTGGCTTATCTTTTGTGTGTTATTGCAGTGAGCTCTTTCCTACTCGGATGGATCTGGACCTGGCCAGGGGCATTTTTAATATACGAGTTCCTGCTCAATAAATGAATGTTGGTTGATAAAGAGAAGACACGAGGAGATGAGGAGGAAGGATGGCTCAGCCTTTCATGTGCTGGGAAGGTTCCTGTGGAGGAGCCGTGGGTGCTGGGCCTGCAGAGCCTCTGACAAATGGGCTTTGACAGGAGTGACTGACAAAAGCAAGAGCTGGTGCCTGAATTTTAAGGACACTCTGCTCTTTTCCGCCTTGCTTTCAGGAGGGCTGTTGTCAGACAGCTGTTGGATGCAAAGCAGACTGATCTATTCCATGGGCCCTGTGGGGATCCGAGGGAGAGGAACGAGGATCCAGCCCACCCTCTGGCTGCCTGTCCTCATCCCGTCACACGCGAGGTGCCCGGCGCTCATCTCCCACCTCAGAGGGGCCACCAGCAGAGTCTCATGTGCTGCATCAACAAACAGGCCCCCTGCCTGATTCCCCAGTGGAACTTGAGGGGAAATTCCCTCTAAGCATCTGTAAAACTAATTTAGATTTTTCCTCTAACCCCCAAGTAAAAGCTCATTTTTGCAGGGCCTGCAGAAAATAGACATCACTTCTGGAGTATTATCACACTAACCAAAATTAACTCCCTATTATCCTGCTCTCCTCCACTTGTTTGGTGTAGGGTGCAGTATCCATCTTAGTCAGACCTGGCATAAGTTCCTACCTGATCCTTGAGGAAGTCTTCCAGCCATTCCAGCTACCCACAGCCTATATTAAAGCAACAAGTTGCTCCCTCAGCTGGGACAGGGATGCATTGTCCTCTGAAATCCTGTTCTCTTTGTTTCCTTCCAAATATTGAAACAAACAGGATTTTAATTTCGGGCTCTCTAACCCTTTCCCACAATTTGTGGGATCTTCCCAGAGAAACGTGCCAGGATTCCCAAACCCTGATGGTCCAGGGTAGCAGCCAAAGGCCAGCCATCCAGTACTGCTGAGGTGAGGTTAGGATTGGGTTTAGGGTTCAGGGTGAGCCCAGGGCTGCTGTTGGAGAGGGCTTGGGAGGGACTGCCAAAGGGAAGGGTGGGCTGTGGAGAGAGCTTGGCTGTGAAACAGATTGATCTGGGACATATCCACGGGATCTTGTCCAGGAGTCTGCCCTCCACCAGGGCTGCAGCTGAGACAGAAAACCTCGTGCTGCTTTTGGAAAGAGGCCACCTCAGGAAAGCTTTGGCTGCAAGTCAAAGGCAAACAGCTCAGGTCCTCCCCTTCAGGTGCTCCTGCAACACAGTCCAGACCCCACATTGAGCAACTGGAGCAAATCTGAACCAGTTTGTGTCTACTTTTTTTTTCCCTTATGAGGAGAATAACGGAAAATGGTAATTTAAGGCTATTTTTTCTGTTTAACCTCCTCCCAGTGCCCCAAACAAAGATTTGTTCCCTTGTGTTGCACAGAGTCCTTATCTGGATTGCAGGGCAGGTTTGAAGATAAGCATTGTTTCCCTCAGTCACGATTTGAGAGTGAAGCTGTGGGAGTTTTATTATCAAAGACTGGCGCCAACTTCCAAGTTGTAAACAATTCTGAGATCAGCTCATTCTGCCTCCCTCCTGCTACTCCCTGTGCCTGCTCCGAAGGGACTTTTTGGAAGGAGTTAATTATGTGCAGAGCTTCCAGGCTCTCCTGCAAGCCAGGCTCAAGTATAACCTGAAGTCTAAGACTGTGAGGGACATGAGGGATTTTCCTTAGCTCTCTTTACGCTGCTCCACTGCTCCTAATATCCCGGCTTGCCCTGAGCGTGCATTTGCCTAAAAAGTGCCAGTTCACATTTTGGATTTTTGGGCTTTGTTTTGGATTTTTTTTTTGCTTGATTTTTTTCCCCCATGACAAAGAAACCAGTCCCAGCCCAGTAGAGCACACATTAACCTTAAATACATGTCTACAACACATGTTTTTCAGGATTGGAGCTAACACAGGCTTTTTCTTAGCTTGTCAGTGACAGCCCTACATCAATTAGGAGGATGTAGCAGCCCAGTAGGATCTATTTGACAGACGTGCCCTGAGGTTTTAAATTGTCTCAGTCTTTTACACAAATTGAACAAACCCCAGAAAGCTGCAGTTTGGCTCCTGTGCTCCAGTTAATCTGGGGCTGTGTCCTCCTGCCCTGAACTACGTGAGACTGAGGAAGTTTGCCAAGACTCCGGGAAGTAGGAAAAACAGGAGGAGAGTAATTCAAACGCTTAACACCTCCTGTGAATGCAATTTGCATTGTAGAAAGACTAGGTAATTTCTCACAGTGACAGTCAGAAATAAGATGCATCCCCATTTTGCACATCAAGAAAAGGAAATCAAGGTTGTAAAAGCCCTCTTTTCATGCCTGATCCCAGTATTCCTCTTAGAAATAGGGGAAGCTGCTGGGTTTGTGTCCTTGGAAGCATCGTAGGAAGCACCTGGTGGGCTCCACATCCAGCTCTGCCCCTGAGGGAGGATGGCTCAGTAAAACCTCTCCTGCAGGCATTCCCTTGTGTTCCCACCCTGCTGCCCTCCCTGGACTGCACCAGCTCATCAAGGAATTGCAGGCTGCTCCTCGACATCATGGAAACTCTGTTCTTCCAGCAGAAATCAAGTGGCTATTTTCCTGCGAGTGCCAGAATTTAGGCTCGCCTGTGTTTCCCGCACGACCTCTGACAAAAAGTTCTGCCTGACTCAAGCCTGCACTGATTCACACCGGAGAACTCCCAGTCCGGGGAAGAGCTGTGCAGACAGTCAGGAAGAGGTGATTTGGGGGGGGTTTAGGAAGGTTTGCATTTCTCCTCACACAGCCTCTTGGCCTCTCATGTGCTGTGGGCGAGTGTCTAACACGAAGCCCTTCACCGCGAAGTCACAGCGCTGCTGTCCTAAGGAGCCCCTTGGATTTTTCCTGGTCAGAGTGCCTGGGAGGAATGGGTGCTTTCTTCTTGTTCACGCAGCCCCAAAACACCTGAGCTTGGTCCAGGCAATTGCTCTGCCCTTCACAACCCCGGGTAAGCCACGCTCTGGGGCCAGGGGATCCTGTAATCCAAACAGGATGAGAATGACAAACAAGACAGGAGCATGTCCCCTCAGGAGAGAGGGATGTGGGGGTGACGGATGAGGGGAGGGGAAGGGATGGATTGCAAAGAAAGGTTTTATGGCAATCCCTGGCCTAATAAAACTAAAATAGGGCAATTTCTTATTCTAAAATCCGTCAGTGACCTTTGGCAAATCAATTCATCTCTGTCTGTGCCTCTAGTAAATGGGAATAATACAGCCTTGCTGTCTGGAAAACCCTCGGTAATTCTCAGATGAAAGATGTTTTATTGGTACCAGTATCATCCTTCATTGTCATTAGCAGGATAACAGATCTATCACCTAGCAACAGAGCAGCAACTCCTGCTCTGCTTGTCCACAGATTTCTCTTGAATTTTGGCTCTCTAGCAACCTGCTTTTCATTTCAAGAGGTTTTACAACCTGTGACTGTTCTTCCTTTAACACTGACTGCTACAGACAAGCACATCTGCCATGTCCCAGATCCTCCTGCTCCCCTTCACTCCCCCCTTCTACCTCTCACCATCACAGCAAACAACATTTGCTAAAGCACCAGCAGAAGTTTTGAACTTTGAAATACACATAAAAACTCTATGCAACCTTAGGAATATAACTATTTATCAGATGTGCATATATTGCAGGGGAAAGAGTGGTAATTGGGAAACTTTATAAAATTTGGCAAAAGCCACAGTTTTCCCAGACATTCCAGGCATCAGTTTTAAGGCCAAAGCTGCACGTACATAAATAACACCAACCCCTGAAGATCAGGAGTCCTGCCAAGTCCTGTGATGCCTTTAGACCCGTGACAGGAGCGGTCCCTTCACCCTCAGGTGGTGCACAGACCAACCTAAACCACTAAAACCAGCATCAGCAACGAACTGGAGAGAGCATCAAAGGGAAAGATAAGGATAGTAAAAGCATTGTCCTGTCTCATCCAAGAAAAGCCATTCCTAATAGTTTTTTTTGTCTGAGGCAGTTTTAAGATAATTGCTTAAGGGAAGCAGTTAAAAAAGACTAACAGAACAATTGCTTTTTCCATGGTGTTTGAGCTTTCCAGTGAAGGTTTTGTGTGTGTGTGTGTTCATTTCTTAAACATACCCTAGTCTTGTGTGTCGAAAGAAAGGATGTTTTTCGTGTCTCAGGTGGCTGTCAGGTTCCATTTCCTCAACCTTGGCTTCCCCTTGCTGCTCACTGAAGCTCTTCTGAGTCTTGGCAACCTTCTCCCCTTCCTCTGCATCCCAGAGAAGTGAGAAATAAAAACCCAAACCCAAACCCACTGGAAGATAAACAAAAACTTTCCTCTGCCTCTTCCTACTGCCCTCTGCTCAAGCATGGCTGCTTTGGAAAGGTTGCTGGAAGAAATACAGGGGAAGTTGTGTGCAAGGATTTTTAGATATTAATGAACAATAATATTAATGTATATTAAAATACATGAATGCATGACTGCAACTCTAGACTTACATAACTAGTTATTAAAAAATATTGTATAGATTCTGAGGGCACAGCAGCCGCTCCAAGGCATCAATTAATTTTTCTTTCCAAGATGAACCCCGCCCTGCAGCTATCTCACATTTCCAGGTCAGTACCTGGGCCTGAGCAGGGCTGTCACCATGGTGCTGCCTGGGACACCAGGCAGAGTGTGACACTCTGTAATTGCCAGCAGTTTGCCTTTCTTGTCCCTCATCACCCGGGCACAAAGTACAAACCACAACGGGTTTAAGAAGCCGGATTTTAAGGTTTTATTTAACATGCCTGGAAGGATTTGAGGATGGGCAGTGTAAAGTGCTAGTAAGAATTGTTTCCGAGATGTCAGCATCCCTTTAAATTGGTGAGTCTGATCTTCCCTAATCGCCATGCAATCCCATCCTCCCAGCCTGGGATGCACAGGTAACTAATCGGTTTCCCAGCCTGGCTGTGACTCGGGATTTGGTGTCTTCATTCAAAGGGAATTGCAGGTAACTGAATAAAGATGACAGTGTCCTTGCAAGCTGCTCTCTTGGCAACCACAATTGAAGCAGTAGAAAATAACCCGAGGAAAGGATGGGCTGGGAAGAGAAGGAACTGCCTGAGCACCCAGCATTAGCCTCTCCCAGCATGCATCTGCAAAGACAGAAAAGTGGAGGACATTTGCTTCCTGACATCCTTTCTTCTCTGTAATGTTTGGCCATCCCTCAATCAGTCTCATAGGATGCTGTCCCAGATATCCCACAGCACAGGCAGCGAGCAGGCTCAGGTGGATGCCACGTCCCTGTTTCCTAGAAGGATTGTTCAGCACACGCATCAGGGAACACCATGAGGATTTTCATCCTCCGGCGCTGTCAGCCTGCGCCTCCTCGTTGCTTGCGCGTTTGGGTCAGGTGTGGTAGGCAGGGAATCTCATCCTCCATGAAATCACTTGTTTGGGTGACGGGGAATTCTCCATCTCTGCCTCAGCCCTGTGCTGCCACCAGAACACCTTGCACAGACCTGGAGAGGCTGAGGAGCAGCTGCGGGAACACAGAGCAGCTCTGCTGAGCCAAACGCGTCTCTCCCCGGGTTATTCCTGCTCCTGCATCCCCATTCCCCCTGCCAAGTCACGCTGCCCTGTCTGCAGAGATGCAATTAATCACTATGGAGACTGCTGCAACCCCCCCAGTCTGGGCTCAGGGGCTCAGCTGAGCACTAAGCAACAGGTACTGGGTGGCTTTTTGGAAGGAGCCTTTTATCCACGCTGGTGTGCAATGCCTGAAGGCAAAGAGAGGTTCTTCCCTCCCAGCTCACAGTAGGTGTGCAGGCCAAGTGCTCGGGTGGGCTTTCCTGAGGCAGAAGAGTCCCCATGACACGGACCAGGCCCTTGTCACAGGTGGAAGTGGTGGGAGTCGAGAGTTGTTTGTCACAGGAATGGTCAGATTTGGACTCCTTTGAAGGGTCTTTCATGCTAATGAAGGGTTTTAACCTGATAGAAAATCCTGCACTGTGTGTAAGGCCTTGGCGTGGCTCAAAGGCAGGAAAATCAGTGGCAACCACAGGTCTGGAGGTCCTGGCAGGTCTGTGGGTGTCCATGCAGGCAGACCTCAGGTCTCCACATCAGGGCTCCCAACCCGGACCAGAGGCCAGACAGCCGCAATAGCCCAGACTACGGCCCCAGTGTGTCAGGGTGTGCTCCCCTGGGGAGCAGCACGTCCTCCCCTCCTCTGGAATGAAATGTGGGATCACAACTCAGGAAAAACCTGGGCTGGGGGTGGGGAAGAGAGCATTTTGCTGACACTTAGAGGCACAGTAAGTGTGTTACTGCTCTAGTCCCAGCCCCAGGCCATCTGCCAGCCCAGCTCCTCGCTCAGAGGATGGAGCACAAGCATCTCATGGCTGTACCCATGGATATGGGCAGGAGTGGTTGGACATCAAGTGCCACAAGCAGGTCTTGGAGCTGGGACTGGCACATTCCTTAGACACGAGTCCTTCCCTGATGCCTCAGCACTGGCAAACTGGGGGACTGCACTCAGCTGTAGGTAGTTTAAAGCTTCCTTCTGGAGAGCAGACCTAAATATGTCGTGTTTACCATTTGGGAAAGGGAGCACAGCTCTGAGAAAAAGAACATTCAGGGCATGCATGGGATTTGCCAGATCAGAGCCCAACTGCTCTAAAGCACTGGCAGCTCCTTGCTGAGCTCACACGGGCAGCACTGCCCCACTCCTGCCCCCTCAGCACGTCGGTGTGACACGACACCTCGAGGAGAAGGGCAAGGACAACCATGGCTGAAAACTGCTGGGATTTCTGCATCCAATACCCCCTGCATTCAGCAGCCTTGGAGGAGCTGAATGCACAAGCTGGCAGGCACTCTGTGAAAGAGCAGGGATGAATAACTGCACCCAGAGGCACCCCAGGACAGCCAGACAAGCATTTCCTACCCAGGAAAGCAAAGGCACCAGTGCAGCTCCATGGGAAACTCCCAGCACAGCTGAAGGTCCAAATCCTTATCCAGCTGCCAGGAAAGGACAGAGGGGTCACACCCAGCTGCATCCGTGGATGAAATATTGAAACAAAATGCTGTAAAAGGGGCCCCTGGGGTGTGGTAATGCATTGTCCTTGTAATGCACAGGACAATCTGCTCTGTCCCAGGGCTCTGCTTCACCCCAGTTCCATTTCTGCACATGTACAGCAAAGGCAGCTGCCACAGACCCTGAGTAGCTGCCCCCTTCCCTTTTCCGGTAATTTCCTGATACAACAGACACACTGAAATACCTGTGCACAGTGCAGTTTTGGCTATGAGCTGTACCACACACCTCCCAAAGGAGATGCTGCAGGGCCCACCCTCTCCTGCTTGCACCCAGAGGCATCCAAGCCCTTAGGGACAACATCTGTCTTCCCGGGATTTAAAGCAGCACTGCAGCTGCTCTGCCTGGGCCAGGCCTGAGCCAGTCTCCTGACAGCCCTGCCTGGCAGGGAGCCTCCACGTCAGCCCCCTGCCTATCCTTCAGATGTTGCACCAGCCCCTGAAACTGCAGAGGAGCTCCGCCAGCCGAAGTGAAGGTTGCACAGCAAGGACTGCTAGGAATGCTGGTTCAGCAGAGAAACACAAAGCACAGCTGCTGGAAGGGATAAGGCTTTTAAAAGCATCAATAGTTCCAGCTATTTGGGAAGGGGAAAGGTTAGAACAGAACCAGTTTCAGTTTTGGGAAAAGCACCAGATGCTTTCCCATTCTATATAAATCTGTGTTCTCAGACACATTGACTTCTCCAGCGTTATATTCTGAAGCACTTTCCCTGCCCGAGCATCCACGTCTTTTCATCCAGGGCTTTGCACCCAACCATCCAGCCCAGCTTCCACTTCTGCCAGAGTCTTGAGGCTTCAGAAATTTTAACAGCACATTCAAATCTTTCAGATTTGCTTTAGAGTGTTTCAGGCCAGGAGAGCTGGTGACCTGTGGCAGTTGTCACCATGTGCTGACAGAGCGAGGCCCCGTCCCTGACAACTGCAGTGACACCTTTGCACAAGCTTGTTGTGTCCTCCTCCTCCCACGCAGGAGAAACTGAGAACCTCCTGTCTCTGGGGCCAAGAACATGAAATTCTCAGTAGATTTTGCCGTGAAAGTTGAGGCAGATCCATTGCCACATTGCTGAAGTCAGCACGTGCAGATCAGCCCTTCCATGACTGAAATTTCCCCTCACGTTTAAATGACGAAACAGGCCTTGGATTTCTGTTTATGAGCCACCAGAAAAGGTCCTGCCTGGGTGCACCTGAGGGTGCAGTTCCAGAGGACCTTGGACTGGTGGACAGGGGCTGGTTGGGTGACTGGCAGTCCCACCCCACCTCTGTGCTCCTGTGCCCTCTCTGATGGGGGCTCAGGGGAGCTGAAAACCAGCCTGGCAAAGAAGTTAATTATTGTTCAGCTGGCTCACCTCCTGAAGTCACTCCTTGTGAAGTGTTGGAAAACCTGCCCCAGGCTGGGAGAGGGCAGGAACAGGTCAGCAGAGCTGGAGGAGGGTGGTGAGCACAAGAAGAAAGGGATGGCTGGTCCAGCTCCAGCCCTGGGAGAGCTGCCCCTCCTCTCCCCCTTGTCTTCCCTTGGTTTCCTTTGTCTGAGCTAACAATTACTGCGCTGACTCTCAGGGAAAGCCACCGTCGGCGTGGGGGTTACCTGTGAACACCAGTGTGTGGCAAGTACAGGATAAGGTTGGATTTCCCCACCTAACACACAAAATATGCCCAGAGAGCCCTGCACAGCTCTTTGCTCCTAAAGCCAGCACCCAGCAGGACTTTCAGAGGCACTGAAATCAAGCTCTGTCCTCAGAAGTGACACAAACAGTTTAGCTGCATTAAAGGATTGTTTTAAAAGTGGAGCCTGGCAACAGGCACCAAAATCCCACGGAATTTCCAAAGGCTAATGTGCTGGCAGGGTAGACTGAGCAATCCCAGAGCTGGACCTGTCCAAGAGCCTGGCACATGGACAGAGCTTTGCTGCACCAGTGCCCAAGTCATTCCTGGGGTGAATGCCCCATGTTCTGGGTTTCTGCTGGTGTTGGGAACCACCCACGACAACACTGCAGGTGTTTCACTGGGGTGAAAAAGCTGTTTCTGTCACAGATCCCATTTCAGCAGCCATCAGCCTCCTGAAAAATGTCTGAGCCCTCCTGGTTGCTTTCCACCAAAGGAAGTCCCTGAAATCAGCAGTTTTCCAGATTTTAAGAGGATCGGTGACCAGGGAGAGGAAACTCCAATCAGCTCAGTGGGATGCAGAAGAAACACAGATCCAGGTCCAGGCAAGCTGGAAACAAATTGCCTGGGAGCAGGCAGAACTGGGAGAGAAAAACCTCATTTTTATCTAACAGCCATCTGGAAATAAAGCCTCTGGTGACCTTTCTTTGTTTGAGATTCTGTCCTTTCTGGTTGTAGGAGACCCAAGGAATTGGGGAATTTTTACATGTATAGGTAGAAGAGTGCTATTCATACAAACATTAATAAATACCATATTTATTTTCATTTTAAAACAGGCTTTGCACCTCACCCTTCATCAATAAACATCCTATTTCTTCTCTATTTGGCTCTGGGTGCCCTGGCATCAGCAGGCAGACAGCAGAGATGCTCCTGCAAACTCCAAATCCCACTCTATGCTCTATCCCAATGCCCTTTGTTTTTCTGATTGCCTGTGCCTCAGTAACAGAAAGCATCACATTACAGGCTTCCTTTGAGATCAAATATTGAAGAGTTTTGTTATGCTCCAAGGAAGCCACGTGGAGGGGGGATACAGGAGAGAAAATCGACTGTTTGTGGCCATGGAGGATTGAAAAACCAGGCAAGAGGCAGGCAAAATCCAAACTCCTGCACACAGCAATAGTGCCCCCGAAATTTCTGCTCACTTCTGGATAGCACAGCCCATGTGAGAGCTTGGGGTGCTTCAAGCAGTAAAGTTTTTTAGTATTTAGCAGCCCATTTACAGGAGAAGTACGAAGACCAACACCTTCAGCAACAGATGCTGGTTTGTGCTCTTTCTCACTGAATAAATGCAACGCCTGTTTTTCCAGGCAGAAGAGCCTGAACAAAACCACTTCTACCACTCCGGATCCTGAACTGCTGCCCAGTGATCAGTTTGCAAACCCCTCCTTTCAGTGTTGACTCCACTGGGTCCTGCACGTGAGCAGCAGCTCAGAAAGGCCTCACAGAGGTGCTTCCATCTTGCACCAAAACCCAGAACTGCTCTTTTCCCGACACACAACCTGAAGTGCAAGGTGTTTTTACAGCTCTGTCAAACAGGTTCGTGACAGGCTCGGTGCTAAGCCTATGGAAAACACCAGAAAAAGAGCTCAGCTGGTTGGAAAAGGAGACACCTTCCACTAGACCAGGTTGCTCCAAGCCCCGTCCAACCTGAAGTTTTTGTACTGAGATTATCTTTGCTACACAGTGACCTGGCAAACAAAGTCAGCAGTCTGTGGCAATCTTGTTCAAAAAGTACATATATTTAATAATGATACCAAATACAGTCTTTCCCCCTGGAATTTCCACTGTGATATTTCAGTAAGTCCCTCTCTGTGGTCACTGCAGTTGGACTGTACATAGCTACTGACTATGCTGGATACACGGTTATGTTTTAGCAGTGTAGTACTCATATATTCTCTATAAATATAAGATTTAACATTTGTTTTCATTCTGATTCTTACACATATTTACTGAGTTTTCACAAAAAAAAAACCAACCAAACCACAACATGTCTCTTTCCTGCCTCCCCCAACCTTTTATTGGGTTCCAAATAAACCTGAGTTTGTAATTCAAGTCAGCATCTGCCATCTGTTTGGGTATGAGTCTGATGCACAGAAAGGAGGGATTTCAGTGGTCCCGGATTTCAGTGGTCCCTGATTTCAGTGGTCCCTCCTCGCTGGCTTTGCAGCACAAACGTTCTTAACGTGAAGGAAATGAAAATGCTCTGAATGTTTATAAATGAAGGAGCTAAAATGGACCCCTGGGATGCACATGTGCTCTCTACAAGCAGAATGCAACTTTTCTTGATCTGAAAATGGATAAAACTACTTCAAGGCTTTCTCACCATATTGGGTTTTCATGTGTATTGTTCTACAGGTAGCACAGCCCCTCAGAGGCGGGGGTCCCCACTCCACTGAAGGGTCCAAGATGCCCATGCACTCTCCTGTACCCCACTGGTGCTGAACTTCAGTGCCGAGGAGAAGGTCCTGCCTGCAGGGATCAGACAGTGCTCTGGGCATTCCCTCTGCTGCTTTTGCCAGCACTGAGCAGGCCAGCTATGTCTGTCAGTATTTGGATTAATATCTACATTTTTCTTGCAGATTTTGGTGTCAGGCTCATGTTATGTTGCAAACCAGGACCACGGGCTCAGCCACGGGCTCTGCTGGCGACCTTCTCCCCTGCCCCAGGCCCTGAATATCCTGCTCATGAAACTGGAAGGAAAACTTCTCAAACAGGGATAACCCTCAGTATTTGCATGGACACCAACGGGGCAACAAAATTGTTTGTAAAAGTCTGGAAGAAAACAGGGCCTGGATTCCTACCAATGGCAAAATCCCATCTTCCAACAGCAAGACAACACCTCTGCTTCCCAGGTTTTGAAATGACATTCAGTGGTGGGAGCAATGGGGGATCTGCAGGCCAGGGCTGCCCATGTGGGAAGCAGACTGGAACAAGTTTTGTTGAGATGTTCTGAACACACAAACACAAGGGTGGCACAGACGAGAGAAAAGAGCAGTCTTTGTCTTTGGCTAAACCTTCTAATTTATAGGAAATGGTTTGAAGACAAAAACAGAACCAAAAAAATGCTGCCAACCTCTCAGATGTATCATTTACTTAGAAAAACAAGACTGGTATACAGAATAGGGTGTCTTTTAAGAAAGTTAATCTTTACCGCTCGTAACAATACCTAATTTTTGGTAACCACTGCATTTCCAATCCTGGAGTATAAAACAGACTTGGTACAGGTTCATGTGTCCTTTATCAGTCTTTTAAATTCACTGCAGTCTCTCAGAAAAGCCTTCAGGTGTGTCCAATGCTGCCTTGCTGTGACAGGGGCTAGGGCAGGTGTTGGCTGGATTGTTTAATCACAGCCTGTTGCAATCTGGATTTCTGTTTGAAGCACCTGCTTGCAGACCCCTCACACGAAAGGAACTGGACTTTAATGCAGTGAACGTCCACACGACGACACTCGTTTTTAAATAATCATGTTTCTTGTGAGTGACGTGATTCAATCATAGTTTTCTTTAGGAAAAAAGTGACTGTGTTATTACCTACTTTATGTAATTAACAGTAAAATCTGCTTTGACTTCCGACATTCCCACTTGTTCTGAATTAGACCACTCGTGTCTTTATTTAAGCTTCTACCACCTTCGTCTTCTCGGCAGGACTTGTCAGCAAGCTGACTTAGGACAGAGTATCTGGAGTTTTTCCCCTTGCCTGCCCCAGGAACAATGCCTGCAGCAGCAGCACGTGCTGTGGGGCACAGGCAGGTGGAGCAGGGACAGTCTCACCACAGATCCTGGCCCGGCATCCGTGGCACCACTGATTTCCTGGAGGAACCAAACCCTTCCAACCAGCCTCGCTGCAACAGCAGGTGAGAGCAGTGAAAACACAGATTCACGCAGCTCTTCCAGGACGTTTTACTGTACAGTCAGATGCCAAATGCTAATATTTCTTAACAGCACAAGCAGAGCCCTCTTCTCTCAACTTTAATATGTAGGACAATGCCTTCCTTGCAAGCAAACCTCCGATTTCCTGCGCTGGACCACTGACAGCAACATGCCTGTGGCTTTCCCTTCTTGCTTAAAGTAGAAAAAGGTTAGATCCCAGAGGACAGCAGTGCAAATCCCAGGACGTCAGACTAACACTGGCCGCTGACAGCCTCTGTGTTGAAGGAAATCTGCGTGGGGCTCATCTGCTGCAGCTGAGGCATCCTGGCTTCCAGGGGTTTGTCGCCGGCCGACTGCATGGTCTGGTTCCTCTTGCGCAGCATCTGTCCGATCCCCATCATGGGGAACCTGCCCCTGCTCTTGACACAGTTAGGGCTGCCCAGGGGGTTGCTGGGAACCAGCTGAGTAGGGGACACTGCTTCTTCCTTTGCTGGATATGCTTTTTCTTCGTAGGTGAAAGAGACCTGGGTAGGGTGGACGGGGGACGTGCTCCCTGGGGGAAAAAGCGGCGACAGTGTCCTTTCACTTGAGCTTTTGTAGGGGAAATTCATTGGTGAGCCTAAAATTCTGTACTGGTGAGAGGGGGAAACCTGGTCTATTTGGTCCTCCCTGTCAACCGACTCGAAGGAGTGCACAATATTCAGGATGAGAGGGGAGTCCTTGGCCCGGCCCCCGATGCGGGCCGGCTCCGGCTGCGGGGACTCCTGCCTCTTGAGGAGCCGAGGGGTCCTGGGGGGCGGCTGCTGGACCTCCAGGTACTCCAGGGAGCTGGAAGTGACACAGCCCGTCTTGGATGCCAGGGGTTCATGGAAAGGGCTGAGCCCTCCGCCGGAGTCTGGAAAGCAATGGAAGAGGGAAGCAGAAGAGCAGATTGCAGCCACCCGCAGATGCAGCGTCCCACAGCATCTCCAACACGTTTCACCAGACCCTCACAAATGCACCAGCTACAACAAATGGTCTTAGGGATGCACTCGGGACCCCATTCCCTGACTCTCACTTAATGCTTACGCTATTGTTTCATGGGTAATTTATCTGCCTCTTTCCTCCCAGGCAGGAAAAGTGCTTCAACTGACTAAGACAAGGACTTGAAAAGGAAAACCACAGATGTCTTCAGCTGTTCGTATTAATTACATCCTCTAAGGCCATGCCTGAGTAGTCTCACATTTCTCCTTTCTTAGCACAACTTTGTGTGGCTCTTGCTGGGCCTGCACATGGTATTCACTGACACGCCTACAGACACGGGGGACCACAGGGAGTTAATCCCTGATGGCTCTCCTTGCATTTTGGAACAAAATCTGTTCCTGGGTTTGCACATGTAAATACGGAGTAGCAGCAGCAGCCAGATTCAGGCTGCTACAGTTGGAACAGATTTGCTGCATCAACTTCAGCAAGAACCTTCCTCCAGCAAGGGCCGAAAATAAACGGAACAATCTTTGCAGGATTTGGCCCAGTGAAACAAAACAGCTCGCGGAGAAGATCTGCTCACTTTCTACAGGGGGCTGGCACTGGCTTATGCCAAGCTAATCACAAGAAAGCACGTTCTGCTGCCTTTATGGAAAGCTGTCCAAGGAGCCTGATTGCCAGGTCCCCATAACTGAATTCACTGGTAGCTGTTCCGTGAGTTCCCTCAGTCTCAAATCATCTCAAGGGGATCTAAAATAATTTAGCTCTGCCGGCCCTCAGGTCACAGCCACAAATCTCACATGTATTTCTTGTGAAGGGATGGTCTTGTCAGGGGTTGAGAGCTGAATGGATGAACAGGATGAAATCTCATGCTGAGGCTTGTCTGGCAAAAGCAGAGCAAGTTTAATCTGACCAGTTTCTTTCTAAAATTGGTCAAAGTTATTTGACCACTTCATTTAAGATGTGTCAAAACATAGTTTCCATAAGCAGATAAATGCTTTAGCTGAGATCCACATGATTTTGAGGTTTCAGATCAAAAAAACAGGGAGAAACATAAAGAGGGAAAAAATGAACTAGGTTTACTTCTTCCTGTGCCTTCCTCCTAAAAGGGACAAAAAATCTGAGTAAAAAGGGGCATTTTTAACTGCTTTAAAAATATTTTTTTCACAAGAAGTATGCCCCATTCCTGACCGCCTTTCTGGGCTCCTGCCACCTTGCAGCAGAGGCTCCTGTGCTGCCAGACAAACACCATTTGAACATTTTTTTTTTCAGGTTGAAAGCACCAAATGATAAATTATCAAGTCAGGAGAATGAGCATGAAAGCACCACAAGCCACCACTCTGAATAACCCCGACACACAGTAAATGTTT
The DNA here is from genome assembly GCA_013400975.1 of Atrichornis clamosus. NCBI lineage: Eukaryota > Metazoa > Chordata > Aves > Passeriformes > Menuridae > Atrichornis > Atrichornis clamosus. Next base: position 60,092 of record WBMZ01014822.1, read on the forward strand.
TACATCTCTGTATTTCCCCACACTGCTCTGTAGTGACCTCCCTTCATTAGTTCCTAATTTAACAGCTGGCTACATCACCTTTCTGCTCCTCAGTGTCTCCCATCCAGGTGTGCACCACCAACACCCCATTTTCCCTGCGGACTCCCCTTTTCCTCCACTCTTTTCTCCCACCTCCTTTTGCCAGCAGCTTTCACCCATCCCTCCCAGGCTGCCCCCAGCCCTTTGTGATTAATGGTCTGCTCTCCTCTGGCTGTCACATCTTCTCCCTTCCCTGCTCATGCCTTCCCCCCTCCCCTTTTGCTGCTGGAAATTTATTGAGGTTGGCAGTCCCACCTGCCTCCCCTCTAGGCTGCCTCTTTCCCATTTCTCCACCATCAACTGCTGCCCACTGCTTCTCCCAGGGACTCCTCAGGGTCAGGGATTCTCCCATGCTGCTCCTTAGCCCCCTCCTAGGAAAACACATTTGCTGGCAGGAAGAAGCTTGGCTACCAGCTTTGGTTCCTCAGTGATGCGGGGTGGGTGGTGATGCTTTCAAAACAGAGTGTGGATGATGCTGTGTGAGTACGTGCAAACAGGGAAAGCAAGAGCTGTTTTGAAGCTCTGCAGGAATTCTGTCAAACACAAAAAGCGAGGACTCAGGAGTGCTGAGCAGCGTCACGGTTTCCTCAGGGCGTTTCGCTCCACGTGTGACAACGTTATCCAGGCCTCCTTCCCACAGCACCCCCAGAGCCAACAGCGAGTGCCAGCCCAGCAGCCTGTATTCCCAAACACACGGCACACACGCCAGGACGGACGCACTGACCCACACAGGCACCCACCACGGCCGTTCCTCCCACTCACCTTTCTCGGGACCTCCGGCCTTGGCGACTTTCCGGTCCTTCAGCAGAGCCTTGGTGTTCTGTATCTGTGAGATAAGACAGGAAGAAGGCTGTCTATATGAAACTGGACTTTTCTCAGTTTTCTTTGGGAGCTGACGGTGAAGAATCTCCCCTTTCTTTTCTCGCTCTCTGAGTTTTTTGTCCTTTAGGTTGTAAAACAAACAAGAACAATTTGGTTTACTCACGGGAAGTTTCAGTGACCCCCAGACCTACAGGCTGGATTAAGTACTACATATTTACACGGAACTTATTCTGACTACTCAGAAGAACTAAATCTGCCATGTCTCATTTTCCTCAGATCAGTTTGCCATGATTTCATGGCTCCCATCTGCTCTGACATTCAGGCAGTGGGAAAGCTGGTTTTGGAAAATTAAAGGAAAAGGAAAGCTTTCTCTTCAGAGGCCATTTGTCCTTGTTGGAGCAAACAGACACAGGTTTGTGCTCCTCCACACCTGAAAAACCCTATTTAAGCACCTTTTGGTGCTTTGATTTCCCTTTGTTCCACTCCCTCTGACATTTAAAAAGGTGAGCTGCAAAGTTTTTAGGAAGTTTAAACTCTCTGAGTCATTTATCTTCTGTGCAGACAAGATCTGGAGGAATATGGCCCTTGCTTTTGCAGCATCTCTGCAACTGCACATACAAGGAGGGGGAGAAAATTACTGAACCCACCCTTCCCTGAGCCCTCTCTCCTGGTCGTGATGGGGAAGGCAGCTGAAGGTGGGATTGCAAGAGCATATATCCCAAAAGATATGTTTGATGGCAGAGGGAAACCAGAACCTGGGAGTAGGACTTTGAAGAAGAAGCCAATTTGCAAAGCACTGTTTTTTACAGTGAAAATTCACTGCATCTTCTTTCAATTCAGCAAACGCCTTAACACCCTTTACCTGATACAGATTTCCACGGGAGCCAAAAGTCTTACTTCACATCAAAAAATCAGGCATCACATTTGTGGCTTTGTTTTACTACCCCTCAAAGGCTTCGAGGATCTCCTGCTTTCTGGAACAGAGCAGTGTGCTCTGGTTTGAGCCCACCTCAAAGAAGAGGGGCTTTTGTTTTGGTTGGCTTGGGGTTGTTTCTGTGGTCGTAGTTCTCATTTAAGCAACATGTTTTGCTGCATCTTATTAAAAGGCCACTGTAAGTACAAGTCTTTTTTAAAAAATGAAGGAGAGTTTCTTCCCCCAATTATGTGCCCAAGTTTTGCCTGATAATTATACACTGCCACTCCTGATTTTCTTTTGCAAGTTCATTGACGTGGAGTCTATGAAAACCCTCAAAGTAATGTGCAAAAAAACATATGAGGGAGGAAAAGAAAGATGCAGAAGACAACCTGGGTTCTCTCGGGTTACTAAACAGCTCTGGAAGCAGAGACAGACACCGGAGAGGCAAAAATCTGGACTGATGGTGAGCATTCCCAGCTCAGATGGAGCCCAGCTCCCAGCACAGACGGTGCCTGGGCACTGCAGGGTCACCAGCCTTCCAGGAGTTACAGAGCCAGAAGGAAGAGCTCCAGTGACTTATAAAGCAAAGTTTTTCGTTTTATTACAGACATGGTTAGGTAGGTGAGAGAGGACAAGAGAGGAGAGAGGAGAGAACAAGAACCCGAGACCCTCTGTGAGCTCCTTGCTGGTTTCACCTCAGCCTCCCTTTGTGCACGTGCTTTTTGCCTCCATCCCTCCCTTATCCCCTGCAGTTCCTCTCCCTTTGGCTAGCTGCAGCTGGCTGACCCTGAGGAGCACCTCACAGAGCTGCACACCTTCGTCCTGCTGTCTTGGTGTGGCCCAGGCACCGATTCCTGTCCGTGCCGTGCTGGGAGCAGCACAGCGCCGGACCAGGCTCTGCCTCGGCGGGCACAGCCACTCCTGCTGAGGGGGAGCAGCAACAACAGCACAAACAGCAGCAGCAGCAACACTGCTGCCGATGCTGTGTGTGTAACACCCTGCCTCAACAGTCAGAGCAAGGTGTACAGCTAATTCTGAGCCCAGCACACTCTTTTTCCTCCCAAGGCTCTGGAACTCCGCTGCCAAGTTGAGCAGAGACCGGGCTCTCCCGCGGATCTTTTTTTAAAGCTACTTGTGAGGATGAGGGTAAGTGGTGACTGTATTAAGCCTGCAGGAGCCAATCGAGGCTGTTAGCAGCTTCCTGCTATTTTGGAAAGGTGAGGAGAGACTCTGCATGCTGGTTGCTGCAGTCCCTGTCTGAGTGCAGGATGTTCCTAAGCTGCAATATTTTTAGCCTAATGGTGCACGAGCCAAGCTGCAGCTCCTCACCTGCCAAGTGCTCCTGACTTTGCCCTCACCCTGCTGATATATTCTCTCAGGCACAGCAACACAGCCATTCCACACAATTAAAGCACCCCTGGCAAAGGAAATTCACATATCCGGTGCTGGCAATTAATTAGTTCACGCTGGATGAGCACTGCATTATTCTTGTAAGTATTTTTAAAACCACTAACATTGCTCCTTAATGACCATGGTTGTAAGAGGCGAAACAACCCAAGTCCTGAACTCCCAATGTGCCACACACAGTTTTATTTTAAAAGGGAAGGAAAATTTCATTCAGGGGAGTTATAAAAGTTCACCCTCCACCGTAGAGTGGCACAGCCATGTCATGCTGTCCCATAATGCAGGAGCTGTACCAGTATGTTATACTTGAATAGGTTGGGAATCACATCATCCTCTGCTATTTCCTGTCCTGACCTTGACCTCCAACCTACTCTTAGTCTCAGCACTGGATCTGCATGGAAGATAAAGGTTATTTGCCTTGGCCATGTCTGAAATGGTGATAGGACAAGGACACAAGTCCTTAAAAATTGCAAATTCCCCAAGCCTGAGCCCTCTAGCTCAGGCATCCCTAGGCGGCTCCCCTGGATTAGACAGTCCAGATTAGATTCCCCTGGAGAGACAGTCACTCATTCCCTGGGACCCCTTCCACAAAAGAAAGGGAGATGGAGAGAGAGACACAGACCCCTGCCTGCCTCCCTCTGCCTGCACTGCTGGCCATGCCCAGCACTCCAGTGAAACCAGCCTGGAAACAGCCGGGACACTTCACACCCACGGCAGCCTCGGCTCCTCTCCACCCTGGAGCAGGAGACCTGATGGAGAAGAGGGCAGGGCATGACCGCTGCCCGTGTGCCCCTGCCTGCCCCAGCTGCTGGCAGCCCCTGCCTGAGGCAAGTCCTTCTTTCCCATTGCTGGAGCGAGGTGGGAGAAACTGCACTGCCCGCTGAATCCCAGGCTGACCATCCCTCTCCCTGCTATTCCCATGGCAACCTGCAGCTCTGCTCTGGTGCAGTGCCTGCCTAGGCACCAGTGCCTCCCAGTTCCCGCTCTGGAAATGGTGGGGAGGGATAAGAGGATCCCATCTCCAGCTCATGAACCTTCCTGAGCTTCCAGAACTCCTCCCCCTGCGCCCCGGAGGCACCTGGACACTGCCAGGGTTGTGTTCCCACACACATGAAGGCACTTCAGGAGAGGTTCTACCTCAGTTCCAAACGGCAGTAGCATCCCAGGGTCTGCATTCACCTGTCCTGGGACAGTTACAGTAACACAATCCCCGTGTGTAAGTACAGCTAAAGTGACAGAAAACGTCAGAGAGCCAGAGAACGGGTTGGAAGGGACCCTAAAGCCCACCTCGTTCCGCCCCCTGCCACGGGCAGGGACACCTTCCACCAGCCCAGGCTGTTCCAAGCCCCATCCAGCCTGGCCCTGCACACTTCCACACTCAGCTGTGCCCATGCAGCAGGAGAACAGACTGTGTTATTATTATTATTGCAGTGTCTGCACAGTGAGTGCATCCCGGTAACTATTTCAAGAAAGACACAACACCCCCTCATCCTCTAAATAGCTACCCTGGGACTAACTGAGTGCAGGAGAGGCTTTGGAGGGGGCTTTTATCCCTAAGCATGCCTACAAACCTCACTGGGGCCATACCCTGGCACTGCGGGTAGCTTTCAGTTATCCTTAGGGAAGTCAGGCGCTCCAGGCAGGCCTTGCTGCAGCCTCCCCTGCACGGGAGCAGAAGCTGTGAGCTGGAGAATGCAGAGTTCCAGGGTGCAGTGGCTCTGTCACTGCACAGGGAAGTGACAGCAGCAGTGGGAGCAAGCTGGTCCAGAGAGCTCCAAGATGCTCCATGCAGTACCTGCAGCATTCAATTCCCGGCACCTGCCCATGTTTCCAGGGAAGGTTGCCCTGCAACAGCCTGAAAAAGCTGTGAGAGCTTTGTGAAATACCATTTGCATTGAGTCTACCCACTGCTGATATACTTCCAGTAAGATGGTTTTGATTTATTCAAGAAAAGAGTAAGTGCTTTGCCCTGATATTTCCATCTGGCTTGCAGTTCAGCTTGTCTTGCAGGCAGTTTTCATAATAAACAAAACCAGCCATGACACAAACCTGCCCCTGCAATTAGATCATCAATCCAGTGCTGAGGAGTAGCTTTTGAAATGGGCAGACTCCTCAAGAATGCTACTCTTTGTGTTGGCAGGGAAGACTTGCACAGCTCTTGTTTCTCCTGTAATTTTAGCGCTTGGCAAAGAATCAGCCAGGGAAGAAAAATCCAGCCATGGTTTAATACAAAATACCTTCCCCACTTGCAGGCAAAAGGACTGGAGACCAACAGAGCAAAAGGTTAAATCTCTCGTCTGCCCAAGGGAATTCCCTCATGATGCAGTGGGCTGACCCTGCATCACTCCTGCTAAGAAGCAGAGAAACCTGACCTTGACAGAGTGCTGTGCTAACACAGGCCACTGTGCCCGGCAGCCAAGGCAGGGTTGGCCCAGCACACCAGGAGGGTCACCCTGGCTGTCACCCAGCTCTCTGCCCTACCCCACCAAGGTCTCAAGAACGCTCAGTTTTGATCTTGTAACACCAGCAACTTGCACCCCAGAATGAAGCCATGGAGCCCCCTGAATAAGTTTGCATCATTTTGCTAAACAGAGTTTTAAAACCTTGCAATCTCTTGAAAAACCCTGAAAGTCACCTTTGTATTTCCTCTCTAGGAGGTTGCTATTTCTTTCTTTGAAAAGAAATAGAGGGAGTTATTTGTCCTGCACAGGCAAGACCAGAGGTGTTTTCTTTTCTTTTCTCCACAGGTCCACAAACCCATGGCCTTAATCACAACCACCAAGGATGCTCAAATTCAATCTGCTTTCACAGCACTTCAACAAACTGTGATGAGCTTTACCTCATAGGAGTCTTTATTTGCCTTGTATTTTTCTATCTGGTATAGCTGGTTCTTGTGGCAAATATTGTCCTGGCTTTCAGCCTTCTGTGGAGAGAGAAGCACAGAAAAGTAAAATGTGTAAGATCATTAGAGAAAACTAACCTTCAATTACTGCTTAACGGGCTGTACCCACTCCTGGCATCCAGTGGAGGAGCATCAGCTTACAGAGATGATTAATTTGGTCCATTACATTTTAAATATCATTGCTGGCATCATCATTAATGCAAAAAGAATTGAGAAAAACAGCTGCTGTCAAACTGGAAGGGCCAAGCCATACTCAGGGAACAGGGAGGTCGGCGGGAGGTTAGGTCATGCCAAACTTTCAGCTGAGTTTTCACTTAAAAGCTAAATAAGCTTAATAGCTCTTAAGCTTCCTCTTGACCTGAATCAAATTATGTTGTGTTATTGGTATTCCAAGCCACAGAACTATCTCAGCATGCACCAAAGGCTCTGCATGGCAATAGTTTGCTTTCTGGAGGACAACTGCCCTGCTGGAGGGCATCTCCCATGGAAACAAGGACCTGTGGCACACAAAGCACATCAGCAATTCTCTTTGCAACCCAGAGAATTCTTACCTGAAATAATGCTACTCACTCACTAGGCATACTTCCCCTTCATGGTTTCTGCTACAAAATTAGAAAAAAACTACATCCCCCAAAACTTGGTAAAGCCTTGGGATGGTCTGTTCAGCCTGGAGAAGAGGAGGCTGAGGGGAGACCTCACTGCAGTTTCCAGCTGCCTTGTGAGGGGAAGAGGAGGGGCAGGCACTGATCCCTGTGATGAGCAGGGACAGGGAACGGCTGGAGCTGTGCCAGGGGAAGTTTAGGTTGGATATGAGGAAAAGGTTCTTCCCCCAGAGAGTGCTGGGCACTGAACAGATCCCCAGGGAATGGGCACGGCCCCAAGGCTGCCAGAGCTCCAGGAGCCTTTGGACAACGCTGCCAGGGATGCACAGGGTGGGATTCTTGGGGTGTCTGTGCAGGGCCAGGGGCTGCACTGGATGAGCCTTGGGATATTCTCACATTCTGTGAGACCAAACACCAGCAAGCAGGGAAACCTGTAGCCCTCTTTTTTACCCTCCTCCCCCAGAAGTGGCCGCAGGCAGAGCTCACCCTAAGGCTGGCCAGGTAGCGCTCCAGCTTCTTGTTGAGCAGGAAGTAGATGGCCAGGGTGTGGCTGGCCCTGTTGGAGAGCACAGTGTTGATGACATCGCTGTTCTTGTAGCCCAGCTTCTCGGTCATGTGCAGCAGGACACTTTGGCTGAGGTCCTCCAGGTGAATCCTGCACGGGGAGAGGATGCTGGGACTGAGGCAGAGCACCAAGATGAGGGGCTCAGTCACACGGGGGAGATTAGCCCCCTCCTCCCACCGGGACACACGGAAAGGACAGGTATTTGGGAACCACAGGCATCCTGGAAGCTGAATGAACAGGACTCTGCCCACCGTGTCCACCCCTGATGGGAAAGGGCACCATGATGCCCAGGCCATTTGTTACCCTCCACCTGACCACTGAAGACTCCAGGTGATCCATCTGGTTTTGAAAGGACAGAGGTAAAACCCAACCCAGATCTGGCTCTCTGAAAATCCCCTTTTCCTGTAATCAAACACCACTGCATTGAGCTTCACCTCTTACCTGTTGCACAACATCCATGCCCTAACGAGCTAGGGAACTTCCTGCTGGAGAAAGGGGATGTACAGGGTTATTCCTGCAGCTCTGGGAATGGTAACACTGCTGTTACACTCCTGTCACAAGTGCAAGCCATGTTTATGTATCTCTCTTCTATAAAGTCAGGAACAGCCTCAGCCAGGGCGAGAAATGCAGTACAGAGGCCTCGTGGAAATGCCAAAGCATTGGCTCAGTCTAAGTTAAAACCAGATTTTTTCCAAAGAACTCTGCTCCTATTTAGACCTCTAAATGTGCTGGCCAGCTTCCCAGAGGTACCCGTCAGCTCCCATCCATCTCCCCAGAAATGCTGGGTTTCACCTGCTTTCTAGGGGATATTCCTTACTCCTAATACCTGGGGAGCTTAGGCTGCGGGATCTTTCCATCTGCCCTTCCAAGGGATCACTCCCCACCTTTCCCACTCCTGCCTGGGTCTGATGTACAGGACTTGGACAAGATGTCAAACACAGTCTGGGAAATCTCAAATCACTCTTTCCCTTTGTTCCCCACGCTTATGAACAGTCCTCCTGCCCCTTAGGAATGCTTGGGGTTGGGTTTTTTCTCCCAGTTCAAAAGCAAAACTTATCTTGGCCACCGCACGTTGAGACATCTGTGCAGCAAAAGAAAGTCAAGCAATTTCGACTCAAAGTGCTCAGCAAAATGGGAAATTTTTGCTTGCCTTCAGGGAATTTCTTTAACAAAAGCAAGCTTATAAAAAGCCTGGGAAAATATTCTCCTGAAAATGCAGTTTCTGCTGTTCTCCCACCTTATCTCCATGCTCTTCCCTTTCCTACCACACTCCTGCCTTGGGAACAATGGGTGTTACCCCCAGAACAGTGGAAGGGCACTGCAAGAACATCACACAGCCCTGTTGATTAAGAAAGGAATTGATTCTTTGCAAATTCAGCAGTGGGTTTTTCACACGCTATTTCAACACACTTTATATCCGCACACTAAGGAAAACCTGGAGAAAATCCATGGAAGCTGACTCTAGTGCTGCTTTCTGAGACAAGCTCAAAAGCAGCCAGGCCACATCTTTAACTATTTAAAACTTTGCAGATGATTTTCCCTCTAAGGCTCCAGGATGACAAAGTCTAAAGGTAGGTCAAGCCTGGGGCTTCAACTAATGAAACAAAAGCAATATTAATAAAAAAAAAAAAAAGAAGTGAAAGAAAGAAGCTCTTTAAAGGCTTTTATCCTTCATGGCTTCACGTAAAATCTGGGTTCACACAGAAGGAGTATCTATTTTTCTCTTAATTTCTGACAAAATGATGGGAAAAGCAGTGCAATGAGAAAAGAAAGAAAAGAAAAAAGAAAAGAAAAAAGAAAAGAAAAAAGAAAAGAAAAAAGAAAAGAAAAAAGAAAAGAAAAAAGAAAAGAAAAAAGAAAAGAAAAAAGAAAAGAAAAAAGAAAAGAAAAAAGAAAAGAAAAAAGAAAAGAAAAAAGAAAAGAAAAAAGAAAAGAAAAAAGAAAAGAAAAAAGAAAAGAAAAAAGAAAAGAAAAAAGAAAAGAAAAAAGAAAAGAAAAAAGAAAAGAAAAAAGAAAAGAAAAAAGAAAAGAAAAAAGAAAAGAAAAAAGAAAAGAAAAAAGAAAAGAAAAAAGAAAAGAAAAAAGAAAAGAAAAAAGAAAAGAAAAAAGAAAAGAAAAAAGAAAAGAAAAAAGAAAAGAAAAAAGAAAAGAAAAAAGAAAAGAAAAAAGAAAAGAAAAAAGAAAAGAAAAAAGAAAAGAAAAAAGAAAAGAAAAAAGAAAAGAAAAAAGAAAAAAAAAAAAGAAGGAAAGGAAAGGAAAGGAGAAAGAAATTTTTTGCAATAGCAAAGCATAGCTTTCCACATTGATGTTCCCTTTAAAAATATTTATTTGTAAGTAATAGGAAAAGGATGATTATTGTAATTATTAATTACCATATACACACATAGGCATGAGCCAACTTATGTCCTCCCTATAGTTTGGCACTGCATTTTCTGCTGTTTTTCCATCTGACTCCTGGTCTTCCAGAGGGAATGATGAGTGCAGTGCACCCCCCATACACAGAGAGCAGTGCACAGCTATTCCAGCCAACAGAGGCTGGAACAGGGATTGGGCACCTCACTGCAACCAAGGAGCAAACTCTGGAAAGGAGCCTTCCTCCACAACCTGACAAAAGCCTGACAACTCTAATCTAGGAATTAAAAAATAGAGGTACGGAAATGCATCTACAAAAGCAAAAGAATGGTGAAAGTACATGCAAGCCCTGTTTCTGTACTTTTGTCCCCTCCTCTGCAGGTAAGACTCAAACAGAGCATTAAATCACCCCCCAGCTCCGTTACACTGACTTAACAGATGCCAGCTTTAGTGGATCGATGGCACTCATGATGACAGTGATTTCATTAGCTTAATGACTCACTCAGTTTACACTTGTTTTGCCTTTCTTTACCACGCAACTCTCACGTGTACCACGCTTCAGCACAGTCCAATGCACCGCAGACAGGCACAGCTCCTGCGGCTGAGCAGCACACTCTGCAAGGGAACTTAATTGTCCTCCAGTCTGGGGGAGAGACGGGCCTGCCTGTTCTCATTCCTTGGGAAACAACTCATCACAGGGGCCACCTTCACATCCTGGGGACTGCAGGCAGCTGGCCCCACACTTGCCCTCCCTGTTTCGGGGGATGGCTCCAGTGATGCCCCCAGGCATCCAAGCTGCTCGACATCCATATTTTGAGAGCTGGAGACCTGCTCTTCTCCTCAGGTCAGAGAATGGCACAGTCACAGTGTTCTCCATGATACAGCACTTGGAAGTGCCACCTTTGGAAGGGAAATGTTTGCTGCTGAATCAGGGCACCTGAGTTCCCGTGTCAAGGCACTACATCTGGTTTCTGGCAACTGCAGGGGGCAAGTTGTGATCTTCACTCTCCCCTTAGCCAAGTTAGGACAGAAATTTTGGAGCACTATCAAATTTTAAGCAGCACCATCAGGCTTTGAGCTGCTGTCTTTGCCTCAGTGTTGCTGTAACTCCTGCGGGTGCTGGGTGGTGAATGAGACACAGTTGGAGGGCTTTGATACAGGAGGGAGGTTTTATCTGATCAAATATAGACATGTATTTCTAAGTGAGTTGCCTGAGGCTTCATTTACAGTCACTGGAGAGGAACTCGTATCTGCAGGGCACAAAGTCATCCTACGGCAGAATCAGAGAGAAGTCACATGAATTGTTATGTAAAAAGTGCCCTTCTTTCTCTCCACTGACTATAACTCTACACTGCAGATTAGGACTAAAGTCAGGCAAGATTATTTCTAACCAGAGTGGACCACAGGTGCCTTCCCTTCTACTTCTTTTTCCCTGGATAGATGTTTGACTGACCACGAGGTTTGTCCTCTGCCTACGTTTAGCCACGTATTCCACAGGGCACAGGGATTCAACATCAACAACCACCAAAGCAAGACCATTTAACTCTGACCTTTCTCACCATGGTTTGCACGTTCACTTAATCCACAGAACCTCACAAACAGGCACAGTCTATACTGGAGAAGCAGCTTGGCTTTTACTGATCAGAAGTAAAAGGAGGAGATCAGAACGGCCTGTCACACACACCCATCCCAAGCCAATTAATCACAAGATCTGCACCCCAGACCACCCTGCAAATAATGCACTGTGTGCCAGCTTCCAGTGTAAGGCCTTGGTTTTGACCATTTCAAACAACACATGGTCAATCCCAACAATCTTTACGATGGAGTCACAAAAACAATCCCAGAAAATGCGCTGGGATCTGCCACACAAATGGAACTGGAACACCAGAGTTGTTCACCTGTTCACAGACACAACGTACAGACAGCCTGGGGGCCTTGTCCTCTCTTCCACGCTGTACCTGTTTGGGTAGGTGACGTTAGGTGGTGCTCTGCCAGGGTAATTCTCATTGAGCCATCGATTTGCCAGGGCCTGCTGGATGTTGGGTCTCTTGGCGGGATCTGGCTCCAGGAGGGATCGTAGGAAGTTTATGGCCGCTGGGAAGAGATCAAGAAAAAGACCCAAACAACAGCTGTGTCATCTGCTTTATGACTTGCACAGTAGATGAGTTACTACAGGTGTGTAGCCTGAAAAAGGAATGTTTTCCTTACGGTATGCCCCAACGTCCTTGAGAAAATGGAAGAACTGATACGGGATTAGTGCGTAAAATAAACAATGATTTACAGTCACGATGATTTATAGGGTCATAAAGGAGAGGGGAAAAAGCGCTTTTTGTCTCAGAGCTTGTTTGAAGTTTCAGAGCAGGTGAGCCAACACTTAATTCCCACATGAGGGCAAGAGGCTGGAGCCAGGTCAGAGACAAATCACTGTGTTTGAAGTAGGAGATGGACCAGGGGTGAGCGGAGGGGAGGGAAGGGAAGCAGACCTGGGAAGGAGGACACAGCAAATTGGGCTCTCTTTGATATTATAAGGACAAATTCTCCCTCCCCTGGCTCCCATCCAAGCTACAATCAGCTGTAGAAGGCTTCAGCCAAATGAAGAGTAAGGCCAAATCAACAGGCTTTGCTTTGTTCTCAGATACTGAGCCTTCAACTTTCAGTGACATTCAGCCATCCTTCCTGAATTTATTGCAAAAACCCTTCTCTGATATTTTTAAGTCATGTGCTTCTTACATGGTTAGGAGCAATGAAATAAAGTGATTTGCCTAAACACTCACACCAAGTGCTTATCTGAGCTGAAAATAAGCTCTGTTTTAACTAGGTCTGGTCTTTATTCCTCAAATTATCCAGGCCAGATTTCACTGCTCCTACATGCAATTTAAGGGGAATAAAACACCTGCTGGTGAGGCCACAATGGGATGGGACAGGATGGGTTGACACTCCAGGGGAAGGTGGAAGATGTGGAAGGGAGGTTTTCTCCTTAAATAAATCAGGGTTAGACCCAACAGGCATCAAATCCCAAGAGCCTGAGCAACCTCAATGTACAATATCCTGCAAAAATCAGGTTTCAGCTGGAGAGAGGGCCCTCTCTGTGTCAAGAAGCCTGTATGTGCAAGAGAGACTTTTCTGTATTTACCAGTTCAGTCAGGCTGGGTTCAGCCGGGTTTTTTCTAACCTCTCTCTTCACAAACCACTGATTTACATGAGATACTTTACTTAAATATTCCCCAGCATTTTTGTCGTTTTCCCACAGCAGCAGCATTGCAGGAGCAGCAGGAAAAGCCTACATCCAAGTTCACAAACTTGCTGGAGGCTGCTCTGTGTGTGCCTGGCCTGCCCCCTCTTCACCCCCATTACAGCAAACAACAAACCCCTTGTTCTTCCACTTCATCTCCTCTTGCTCCAGTGCTTCCCCTGCCTCTGTGTGAGAAACCTCTTGCATCCCATGGGTTCAGAGCCAGAGAAATCCCTCTTCCCAAACCCACACCCTCCTCCTTCATCACCACCACGCTTGGTCCCCGGATCACCCAATATCTCCTTAAAAATCCCACTTCACCAGCCCCACCCTTGCCAAAAGGCAGGCTAATTAAGTGAAGCTTGTGAAGTGCCACAGATCAAGAGATTCAGACCGAGAGAAACCAGTTCTGGAGTGAAGATTCCCTCCTGGAGGGTGCCTGGCCTGGGTAACAGGATGGGGTTGAGTAACAGCACCTCGGCTGATCGGAGCTGTCAGATGGCACAAGCAGCTTTTCCAGCTAAGCCACACAGCTGTGGGACAACCCAATTATTTCCCCAGGGAGCAAACCTGCAGGAAAAGGAATATGTGCGAGGTGAATACCAACTTCCTGGGCAACTGAGCCCTGCTCACCTAAAATCAATAACCAGAGAGCTGTGTTGTCTAAGAAGCTTAATGAAAACCGAGTTCCTAAGTGGGGAAATCAAACAATAACTCCAAACCTCCTCTGTTGCCACACAGGTTGCTTTGGGTGCTGATGGTCACCCGACATTTTAGGTGACACAAAAAAAGTGTTCTCCTGCTCAGTGATAAGAGTGGCCACCTGTGTGATGGGACTGTGTGTTCAGCAACCGTGAAATTAAATATTGCAAGGCAACGCACTGAACAAGCAAAACCGACTCCTGTAAAAATCCTCAATGTACGAATTTACAGGAAAATAAGACCTGATTAAAGTAAAAGGTCCATAAACCCAAGACCACTACAATTCACAGAGCAGAGGGGCAGGGTTTCTGCCCACTGACCCAAAGTCTAATGGTGGCAAGAACAAATGTCACCTTAAATCACACTGTGCCACGTCAGTGAGCACACAGGGCCCATGGCTCGGGCCAAGGACTGATGTGCACCTTTGTCCACAGTGAGCAGAGGGTAACACGTTTAAATCTAGTCCATTAATTTGCCATCATCTCTGCAAGTTCCAGCTGCTGGAGCTCTCCCAGGATGAACAAAACGCTGCCTCCCCTGGGGACCACAGTGTCAAGTGAGCTACAGATGCTACGGAGGGAAAATCTGATCTCCATTACAAAATGGCAGGATGAGTGAAACAGCAAAATGAAGCCTGTCAAAAGCAATGTTATTTTTTTTTGCTCAGGGTCTGGCCTTCTACAGGCCTTTCGTGGGTGGTTCAGCCTTCAACACGGGAGTTGTCCCGGTGAAATCTCCCATTTAAAGACAATGGAAAGCAAACAATGGTTGGGGAAAGTGTTCACTATGACACGCAGGACCCTGAGTTCAAACTCTGCAGCTGATGCAGGATTTGGCATCTAGATCAGTACAGCACGAAGCAGTCAGTGTAATCTTTGTTTTAACTTACTCAGTGGGGCTTGAAAGCATTAAAAGAGCCATTTTGTGCAAGTGGATCCTAATGGGAATGGAAATTCCAAACACTCTAATTGCATCAAAGCAAGATTTGCAGCATCCCAGTTCGTCTGCAAACCTTCCAATTTACAGCACTCCAGGATAAGAACTGCTGGCAGGAGAAGTGTCCTTCCTACAGGTGCTGAGTGAACGAGGAACAACACCCTGCACTTAATCCATGGATAACCTGGGTGAGGAAAGCCTCATCTACCTACTCCTTCCCTATGGAGGTAAATCTGTACTTGGAGAATTCATCTTGTGACACAACTCCCAAGGGCTTTCTCTTATACCTTCTAACAGTGGTTTCCATCCTGAGTTGCCCTTTTTGTATCTGCAGTCTTTTAATTTTATCCAATGTCCTTTGCAAACTGGCTGCCAGGGAAGGAGACAGAAGCTCTCCATAAAAAACAAATTTGGCATAAAAAATAAAACCCAGCTACCAAACGGAGCTTGTTCCAAATGCTGACAGTGGTCTTGCTACAAGCTGAAAAACTATTCTGTTGCCTAGTGACATGGCTTTGAAGCAGGAATTAATATTTCTAACACTAATAGAGCAACAATTCTGCACTCTGTGAACACACAAAGGTAATCCCAGGTCACTTTCCCAAAATAACTTTCTGAGTGCATGTCATTATTCCATAATAAATGCGAGGTCATTTGAGGCAATTTATCAACTCAACCCCAGTCATGATAATGCCCAGGAATCTGCTATTCCAGAATAACCTGTTCATCCATCCTTACCGTACGCTAAAATCTTCTGGACGTGCAAGACTGACCAACCACTCTGCAAAAGCCATTTCCCAGAATTTCACAGGTTTGTTCCTTCTCCTGTGCTCAGCACAACTTGGTGCTTCTGCAGCTGACACAGAGAAGTCAAAGCAAAAGGAGTTCTGCTGCAGCAACGCCTGCAGGTCTTTCAGAGGCCAAAATGAAGAAAAGTAATTTTCCCAATTAGCATGACAATTAGTCAGCAGCATGACTCACAATCCATAATTCCAGGCAACAGCTCTGACCCACTGGATCTGAACAGGTCCCAGCACAGCCCCTGGATTACCTGAAGAGAGCTGGGTGGGAAAGGGGTTCATTTCTTTGTCCACCATTTTCTGGTATAAGGCTCTCAAGCTGAATGGCTCCACAGTAAAAGGCAATGTTCCAGTCAACATGGCATACATGTTCACCCCACTGGAAGAAAACATGGGGAAAAAGAAATCAAAATGATCAGGAAGAGGGAAAAACTTAGGTTTTAGAGACTACTTCATCTTTGATGTCTGACAGCTGCTACAGGGTTGGCGCCCCATCTCTGAGAACATTTCAGGTCAGGCTGGATGGGGCTCTGAGCCACCTGATCTAGCTGGAGATGTCCCTGCTCATTGCAATAACAATTATAAACTCGAGAAGCAACTCACATGGACCAAACGTCTATTTTGGGGCCGTACTTCTTCCTTGCCAGAAGTTCAGGGGCTGCATATGCTGGGCTCCCACACTGGGTGCTGAAGGGATCAGAATAACCCAAGATGCCTGCACAGTTGCTCAATCCAAAGTCTGTGAAAGGCACAGAGACAGAGTTATGAAAGAGAGTCACAGTCAAACCACGCTAGAGCACAAGTTAAACAGAAAGAACATTTTACCCAAAAACTAAGCCATGAACTCTCTAAGAGAAAAAAGGGCATCCAAATGCAAAAATTTTATGTACTTTGCTTCTATGTGGTGCTAAATAAGCAGAGGTTTCCACAAACAATAAAAAGAGTCCTAGAACACGGACAATTATTCCTTTCTTACCCAAAGCAACTGCATTTCACTGGGAACTGGATGGCAACACCCAGAGCTCAGCTCATCCCACCGCTGTGTGATGTGCACGGGGCAGGAAGCCACCCCAGGCTGCCGCGGCTCCCACACTGCTGCAGGATGTTATGCAGGGGCCAAGCTTAAGTGGGACTTCCTCAACATCCCCTTTAAATGGTGTAAAAGAGCCACCAGATGTGCAAGGGGATCACTTTCTGTGGCTCCTGTGGCAAGGCACAAACACGGAGGGTTGCAGGGCAGTGCTTCAGCTCTGAACTAACACAGGGAGGTCTTGGAGAAAGAAGGGGAATGTCTTGACTTGGCTGCCCCCTCCCTGACTCCAGCCTTGAATTTTTGCATTCCTGGCCCTTGGGTGTATCCTGCCACTTTTGCTGGCAATAATAAGGGACTGGCAAAGGCTGGCACTGGAGACAAGAGGGAGCCTCCCAGCAGCAGGAAGGGGCTGCAGTTTCCCAAATCCTCTCAGGCAGCCCAGGACCAGGCCGGTGCTGAGAAGGGTGTTCCCAAAATCTCCCCCCAGTGCTGGTGTGGCTGAGCTGGCTTTAAGGAACAACAAAACAGAGCAGGGTGCTAAAAACACCAGGGTTGGGGGTTCAATCCCATTTATTAAGAACTGGACTCGATGATCCTTGTGGGTCCACTCCAGCTCAGAATATTCTGTGTATCTGGGAAAACTTCTGCCACTGAGAACACTGACATCTAATTCATTCCTCAATATCCTCTCTCAGTCATTAATTTGTGGCTCTTTTCCTTATCTGCACACTTATTTGCACTGGACTTGCAGTGATGGCCTGTCCTTTAGCTTTCACCCTGCTGAAAATCAAATTTGGCTGAAATCAGACACGAGTTCCTCAAGGTATCAGAAGCACCCTGAGAGTGCACCTCATAAGCCTTACTCCCTTACAAAACCAGGCAAAAATACAACAATGCTTACAAAAAAATGCAGTTATAACACAGACTGCATGAGTCCAAAGGATGGCACAGCACTTTCCACTCGACTGGCTGCTTCTCTGAGAGCCAGGCAAGCACAGGGGAGACAGGAATCACCATATTTCACAGCTAAAGAGGCTCACTGGGGCTTTCCTGGAGAACACTGTCACAGCTGAAGGGAGAATCAAGACAATTTCCTTGCCTCTGACGGAAAACAATTGTCTCTGGACACTGCTTAATCATCTCTGCTAGGTACGTGCCATCTCTGGGGTTTTCACGAATACTTCAGAGGATCCATTAACTTAATTAACATATTCATTAGCTGTGTCCTGAGATGAGTTCTGTCAACTGTGAGATACTTTTAAAAACTCCTAGAAGTAGTATCTCCACACAGTATTATTCCTGGTCTTTACCCTACTGTGTCATGCCACCTCCAAATTACTTGACAGCACTCTAATGTTTGGCAATCAAAGGATACAAGGGCTGTGTTCTGGGGCGGTGTAAATCATCCCTTCATCAGCATCAGTAGAGGAATACTCCTGGAGAGGTTTTCATTCTCTTATCTGCTTCAATTATAAACCCCTTATCCACTTCCTTCAGCTCATCCATCTAATCTAAGCTTCCATACCTTTTGTTTCCCCTGTTGAAATGCAGAACGCAAGCAAACAGATGCATCTCTTGGACTGGGATTTCATAGCCACGGGAATGAGAATATTGTTACTACCACTGTGGCAGCACTTTGTGATCACCGTGTGATTTGCATGAAGGATGCACCGCTGATCTTGAGAAGAACAGTGCGACCACCAGCACTGATAACCCCACTGCCACTGCCTGCCTCCGCCTTGGGCTGCCTTTTAATAAGCCCAGCAAATTACAGAACTCAGACCAAAGGCCACACGTGGTTTTCCAAAGTAAATATTATGACATGGGAGCTCCAGCACCCCCACTGCTCGTGCTATCGAGGCATCGCGTTGCCGCACTCCTCCTCAACGCCTCCAGGGAATCACATCCAGCTATGGAGACACGGCCATCCCTGGAGCTCTGCCAGTCGGAACAGGGACAGAGCTCTTAAACAGAAGCTCCTGGACCAGCTGCACCAGCAGAGCTCCACAGAGCAGGACCCCAAGAACTTTGTGTGGCCCTTGAGTGGCTTCTCCCAGCGTCTTTATCAGACCACCAAGGGCTGGTAGATAAAGAGAAGTGAATTATTTCCAGCTTTTCCAGTCCTGATGTTTTGCAAGTTGATTAACAGACTGCTAAGGATGAGTCCTCTCAAAGGAAATTTTTCCAAGAAGAATGTCCCAGAGCAGATTACAAACCACCTTGTCACGTAGCTAGAAGTGGAGTAACAAAACCAAGGTGCCCTCGAGCAGCTGGGTGAAGCAAGGGGCTCAAGGCATTCCCTTCTCACTGAAATGCATGAACAAGCAGGGACTTTCAATTCCTGGTACAATTTTAATCTTCATTTCACCTTTTCTTCTTCCTTTATGGTGGGCTTTCTTCCTTTCACAGCTATTACAAGAATGACATTTTTATTTTTATTAGCTATTACTGTGTTTTCTGCTGTTCAAGACATGGAGACCAAGCTCCCACCCCACAGCAGGGTAACATGAGCTGGTTTTGCTGCTTCAAGTCTCTTTTCCCAATCATGGAAAACAGCACATAATTCCTCAAGACACGTTACTCACTCCTGAAGACCCTTCCTGGGAAGGACGATGTGATGACACAACTGATCCATCGCATTTCTAACGTGAAAGGATACATAAAGCAGTGCAACCTTTCTTTTGCTGTAACATCCCCGGTTGGATGGTGGGAGTTAATGGCTTTGTTTTACAACACACACTGCCTGCAATCTGCTTTGCTTAAACCATCAGCCTGCAGACCTGAGGACAATTCATTGAGGCTGTGGAAGATCAAACTGTCTCTTTTCTCTCTCCTCCCCACACCACCCACTGCGAGGAGACCTCTCCATGCAACCACGGCAAATGAAGCTGCAGGGACAGTCCTGCAGTCATTTATTTTTTTGGCACGTGAGTTTTAATTGTACAGGTATCATTTGGGAGGGCCTTGGCTTGGATGTCAAGCTCACGTGGTGTTGCGTAATCAAACACCCAATAACAGGGAAGTTAGAGGAGTTCTTTAAATGCATGAGAGGTTCACAGAGCACTGGTGCCAACCATCTGGTCTCACTTATCTGCTAAATCAAGATAATGGGTGGTATCCATCAGTACTGATGAATGATTCATGGTAGCATCTCAGTATCCTCTTGACCCACAGCTGAGGTAATCCACAGCTCTCTTTGCTATTATTTTCCCAGTCAGTTGATTTGCTACAGAATAATCACTGAAAGTCAGGGTAGGATTTCCAAACCTAAAGTAAAATCTGAATATTTCAGATTTCATTAACCATGTTTGTTTGGAGATGCACGTGCGTTATGTGTCACAGCTGGGTGTCCATTTGACCTGGATGTTTGAAGGTTAAGTGGTTTTCATCACTTTCCAGCCCACGAAACTTTCTAAAGAAACTCAGTTGAGTTTTTAAGTCTGCAACCACAGACATTGCTGCTGGCAAGAGTGTAGGCATGGAAATAAATACAAGCAGATGTTTGGCGTTCATTTTATGAAAGGAATATTTTCTTTTCAATGCCCACATTAACATTAATGGGAGTTCTGCAAGGCAGTGAGGGACTATACCCACCAGTGATTAATCTAAAATGCCAGCACAGCTTGAATGAATCAAGCACCACATACAACTGATACCTAAATACAATCAAGACTCTACCGTTGATCTTTTTTATTTTTTAACAGCCCTCTAAACCAATTTTGTCCTGGGTGCTGGAAAGCAAATTTAACAAATATAAATATAGGACCAAATTTTGCCAGCTGCTAAAAATGTGTGCAACTCCCACTGACTTCAGCAGAAGCATATGCTCGTGGGGGCAGAATCCAACCCCAGCAAATATGAAATGATCATGATAATAAAATAAATTACTTCAGTGGTGTCAATTCTTAAATTCTTTACCAAGTTCCCAATTTAAATATGAAAGATGGGGTTTAAAGATGTAGGATTATTCCCATAGCCAGTTAAAGCTGAATTATTTGGATCATTTTCTTCACGAGATGCTGTCAGGAACAGCTTGACTGCTATCTATACTCTCTCAGCTCCTCTCTGCAGCAACATTAGCAGTTGTCACATGGAGGATTATGAAGTCTCAAAAACTCTCTTTATAAAACTAACAATTTTAATTACTGGAATTGCCAAACTGATTTCATACCAATAAGCTTGATATTGTTGTCTTCATCTAGCAACAGATTTTCTATCTTCAAGTCTCTGAAAGAAAGAAAATATTTTGAGTGAGTCTCCAAAATAAAGATGCAGCTTTCCCTCACTCTCATCAGTGCATTTCCAAGCCTTGTATATAATAATGTGTATAATCAAAGCAGCACACACAGTTCCACATTCAAAGCAGAAAGCCCCATGCATCCTGTCCAAAATTAACAGTGCTTTCACACACTGCTTCACACCTATTCTTCAGGCACAAAATGACATTAGAAGCACTTGTCAGTACATCCTGTAATCAAGCAGGCTCTTCAAACTTCTCATGTACTGGAAGTCTGCAGAAACCTCGCAAAGCGGAGACATTTCAAATAGATGTGTTTTGGAACTGCAGGTCACTTTCTCCTTACTTTTCACAACCAAGGGCCACAGCTGAAGGATAAACCTTCCCCTGCAGAGATCTGAGGAGTCAAATGTCTGTCCTCTGTCTGCAAGGGAGATCAGAATCAACCTGCTCTGAGGGTGGAGCACCCAAACTCCCTGCAGAGGTGGTCATCACTGGCATTCCTGCACTCCAGAGGTAAAATCCAAGTCTTAGGGATCGAAATGGCTGGTCCAGTGCCACCCAGAAAATCACGCCAAACCCCCAGACTGTGCAGACTATGCATAAAGTATAATGTGCAGAAATCCTTTAGGTTGATACACAGCTCGTCCACGACTTCTAGCAGTTGGCCACGTCTTCATCACAAGAATTTTATGCCCCCATCCAGACAGGAAATATTTCTACCAACCAGCATGCTGGGACATCCATAGCTCAGATGGGCAGTGAAGCTTCTCCCAGCACAGTCTGGAAGAACCTGGGTAATAAAGCCATCAGCTATAATTATGGGAAGTCAGAGACATCCATGGTATTTTGCCTTTGGAAGGCAAAGGCAGTGATGAAAGACACCTCTGTCACAGATGAAGATAGAAGAGTTAATAAAATGAGACAAGTAAACCAACCAAACCAAGCCAAAGACTTCCACAAGGAGGGATCTGTGAAAGAAAGACTCCAAGCCTTTTTAAAAAATGTTTCTCTTCATTTCATTTTATGCCCATGCTGTGTTTCAAATAAACCTGAGGCAGAAGAGCACTTGCAGGTAGGATGACACTTCATCAGTAAGCCCACAAGGATCTTCTCCAAAGAGATGTTTCTACACAGGAGGGATTTTCTGCATCAAAAGCAGCGTGGGCAGAAGGGGAGGGGGGGATTCTGCCCCTCTGCCCCTCTCAGGTGAGACCCCACCTGCAGAGCTGCCCCCAGCCCTGGGCCAACAGCAGGAGGCCGTGGAGCTGCTGGAGAGAGTCCAGAGGGGCCACGGAGCTGCTCCCAGGGCTGGAGCCCCTCTGCTCTGGAGCCAGGCTGGGAGAGCTGGGGGTGTTCCCCTGGAGAAGGGAAGGCTCCAGGGAGAGCTGAGAGCCCCTTCCAGAGCCTAAAGGGGCTCCAGGAGAGCTGGAGAGGGACTGGGGACAAGGGATGGAGGGACAGGACACAGGGAATGGCTTCCCACTGCCAGAGGGCAGGGATAGATGGGATATTGGGAAGGAATTGTTCCCTGTGAGGGTGGGGAGGCCCTGGCACAGGTTGCCCAGAGAAGCTGCGGCTGCCCCTGGATCCCTGGAAGTGTCCAAGGCCAGGTTGGACGGGGCTTGGAGCTCCCTGGGATAGTGGGAGGTGTCCCTGCCCATGGCAGGAGGTGGGAAGAGATGAGCTTTTAGATCCCTCCAACCCAAACCACTCCATGACTTTATGATTACATTCCCTCCTCTGGCAATAACCCAGGGGGTTACTGCACATCCTACAAAAGGCATTTCCCCTGCAGGGCAACCAGTGCTGCTGAGACAGGGCTGGATCCAGGGACAACCTGCCCTGCCAGAGGGATCCAGATCAACCCGCTCCCGCTGCCCTCCACTGCCAAAAAAGGGCTTACAGCTTCATGGCTCACATCTCTACTGCTTGCAGGTGGAGGTTTCCACAGGAGTGTGAGTGGTCTCCAGGAAGTTATCGGGGCTGGGAACTTAACAGGAGTGAGTTCCAAAAAAACAAACAGTCTAGGAAAGAGGAAAAAATGCCAAACAAACAACCCCTCCCACCCCCAAAACCCCAAATTAAACTAAAATCAACAGAAGCACTGCAACGCTCAGCACAACATCTCAAAGCAAAGAGAAAAGACCATTTGGAAGCTCTGAGTGTATCAAATATTAGGTAAGAAGAGGTAAAACTTTAAAGGCAAGGGAATGGAAAGAGGAAAGCTAAGTTGAGGAGGAAAGACACGCAGGCAAATGGAATAACAAATGAGTGACTGGGAGGCTAACCACAGACACAATAAAAGATATTTTAAAAGATCCAAGATTAAAAAAAATGAAACAAAAGGTCAATATTACAGGGCATTTTGAAGCTGTCAGAGGAAAGAAACCAGAAATGCAAATATTGCCTCAGTACAGAGTGCAGTCAGACCTGGCTGAAGCTGTTGACCCATCTGTCTATTCTCAGCAGATTTGCCAGTGAGTGGTAACTGATCTAATAGTCCACATGCACCACATTTTTGTCAACCCCAACAGGAAAGCACTGATTTCTGGAGTGACACCAGCAGCCAGGACAAGAGGCTTTACTCCCTGACTGAGGGGTTATTCAGTGAATACTTCAGGTGACACCTCAATTTCCCACATCTCTTTGTGGTGGTACAACCCACCTGCTTTAGGACCCACTTCCATGAACTTCCCAAACGCTTTATTAAGTCAGTTCTGCCCTATACAAACGTTAATTATCTTTTACAAAAAGAGGCTTATCTGAGTTGCTCATAAGACTTGTGCTCCAGACCCTTCACCAGCTTTCACTGAGAATCTTGGTTGCCTTTAATTTTCCAAACTCTTTATCCTACAATGCATAAAATTCAGGGCTCCAAACACTTTCAGTGCTTCTATTTTTCCACTGCAATGAAATAATGTAACCATTCAAACAAAGCATTGACTCTGGCCACTTTCAGTCTTCCTCCTTGAAGTAAATCTGATCTTGGTCCTCACAGCCACAGCTCCTCAAAAAAGCAGGACTAAGGGATTATTTACAGGTTTTCCCCTCATCAGCAAATTTTCAGCATTCATTGCTGAAAAACTTAAAAATACCCTCAGTGACTAAATGCAAAAGGAACAAAAAGTGCTACCTTTCCCTACGGGATTAGTTCCCTGATGCTGAGTGTCTAACTATGGTACAACTTAGCCAAATCTAGGAATAAAGAAGGCACTCAAGGAAGACCAAGCTGCATTCCCACAGTGTGGAGAACCAGCAGATATTTATGTCTTTTCAGCTTGTGAAGCTGGCAGCACACAGTTGGCATTCCCTGGATCTGAAAATACACCATCTTTATGGGCTAAGTTTGCTTGGGAGTTTGTTCTGCTGTTGATGGGGCTGATTTATCTCTTCGGAGCCCTTTGGAAACCCCAGCTCCAGCCAGGGCCTCCAGCTGGGAACACACGTGAATCCCTGGAGCGAGTGACCCCATCAGCTGCTTCCAGAGCAGTTTATTCCATGCCATGGCAGGCCAGCAGGCTGCAAAATGGAAGTTTTGCATTTCACACTTTATTTCTTGTCTGGGGGAGGAAGGATGAGAAGGAAGGTTTTACCAGCAAGCAGCTGCAGAGCAGCAGTTGTTGGCTGCTCTCTCCTGAATCATATTTTTAATCAGAGCAGCACCATAAAAAAAAATAATACTCCTTAACTACCAACCCTCAAGGCCACTTTCTAGCCCTGTGCAAGAGCCAGAGGTGAGCTGGAAAGGTGGCAGAGATTTGGGTACATCATCATATTTATGTGTCAAGACACATTTCAAAGGCTTTGTTATCAAAATATTATTTATTGAGCCCGATTCTTCTGTCACTAACAATGTCACTGGATTCCATGTGGCTGCCTCTGTAAAAGAGGAATTCAGTCTATTGTCTTCACTAAAATGACGTTTAGTTTGTTTGCACCAGAGCACTCCAAGAGAGAATGCCCAAAGGTAATTCTGAAATCTGAAATAAAATAGAAAGACAAACCAGCTCTGCATTTCAAAAGGAGAGTTTGTTCTGTAGTGCAGGATCTGTCATAAATATTGCACCAGCAGCCAAACTACTGGCACTTAAAATTAATAGGCTGGAAGTTATCAGAGCCAACATGTCAAAGCGGTAGGTACCAAATGAGGAATCCCGTGGCACCCTGAGCAACTGGATCGCGTGGCATCCCCTCACTGCCCAAAACCTCAGGGTTTTTCCATCTCTTCTAAACTCCTGATCTGCTTTTAATCACCAAATGGCAGTGGAAGGTAGGAATATGCTGCCAT
Source organism: Atrichornis clamosus (assembly GCA_013400975.1). Lineage (NCBI taxonomy): Eukaryota > Metazoa > Chordata > Aves > Passeriformes > Menuridae > Atrichornis > Atrichornis clamosus. The sequence goes on from WBMZ01014822.1 coordinate 84,964, forward strand.
GAAGGCAGAAAAAGGGGGAACACAGAAAGCCATCTTTGCTACCAATACACTACTAAATTCTTTTCTTTGACAACCTGACAGTAATTGCACTGAATGGGACAGAATTTTGTTAAAGCGACTTTAAAAGGGTTGTTGAAAATCTCCTGTGGGATGCAGTGGCAAGCACCAAGGCTTTCACTCCATTTTCCCTGCTGTCCTTAGACTCCCAAAGGGCTTATTGCTCATGCTGCTTTGTGACAGCATGAAGGCCAATGTAAACACCCTCTGCCAAGAGAAAGCTTCACCAGATCCTGCCGTTTGGTTTTGTTTTCCTCTGTCAGAGGGAAAGATAAATATTCCTACCTGATTCACAGCTGAGCTTGTTGCAAGTGTATTTTTAGCAACCAACCAGCCCTCCTGATAGAGGGAATGAAACCCAAAATGATTACATGGAATTATATATAGAATAGTGGCATTTTGTTTTCAGCAAGCAGCCAAGGAGTTCTGAACCCTGGGCACCCCTCACCAAAGATGCAGCTTCTGCACTCTGGAACCTGCCGTCCTCATCCATCTCAGCAGATGACATCTTTATAATTTTAAAATACATCTAGACAAACATGAGTTTGGAGGTATTTTTACATCTCTAAATAAAAATGAGGTTTCTTGAAGTTCCTTAATTTTAGACTGTTCACACATCAGTGCCTCTTAACAAAAGCATTTCCACAGAATTCTGGGTCCTTGTTCTTGTCCAAAGACCAGTGATCAGAGTGCTTTTCTGCCATGCCAAGTCTGGACTGTAAGCCATGAAGCTTCCTGAGCAATATTCATCAAACAACACAAGCAAATTTCATGCAACTCATTCCATCTGGGGTTTTTCATCCTAAGTGGAACTGGGTAAGTCATCCAGATTATTCCCCGAATAATGCACACAAAACCAATGATTTTTGGGGTTTTTTTTTTGGCCATGAAACAGCCAGTAAAAAGCTTTCCAGTGCCCTGCCCCATTCCATGGGAAGCACTTGGAGACACAAACACAGCAGCCCCTTTTTCTGGCCGAGGACGCCGCGCTTTGTTCCGCACGCGGCGAACGCGAACACCCCCGGATCACCACGCACATGAAAGTGCTGGTATTTTTACCTGCTTTAAAAATAACAACAACAACAGAATATTGCCATTGCATCCAGGCAGAGAATGAATCAGACTCCTGCACTATTTTTTCCCCTCCCTCCTCAGTAGCCGATTGAGGAGCCTGTTTTTAGAGCTGCCACAATCAGAGGCCTGAGATGCTGAAGGACAGCTCCTGAGGTAACCATTAATTTTTCTCCCTCTCTTGCTCACAGAAAGCCAGGAGAATAAATCCAGATCACACCACCAGAGCTTTTCCTGCATCTCTACACTGCTCTACACACTTTGTTTGCAGAAGTCAGCACACTGAATGGGTTAAGCCAGAGAGAATACTTGCAGACACACTGCCTGTGATTCTGTCAAATTTTATCAATTTCAGCAGAATTAGACCTGCTCATTCACCGTGTGGAAGCTTCCCAAGAAGCAGCTCAGTGCTGCACTGTGATTTGAGAAACAGGGTGGATGGAGGAGGCTGCCTTTGGGGTGAGGATTAATTCAACACCACGGGGCTGGACGGACAGAGCTCAGCTGCCAGATGAAGCACAGCACTGTCAGTGCCCGCAGGGCTGCTTCCCCGCACAGCCTCTGGAGCTGGGCTATGTTCACAGGGGCAGCAGAGAGGGAAGGGGTGAGAGCCAAACCTGCAGCATCCACAGGGAACTCAGGCTCCACATGGGAACTCAGGCTCCTCGGGCTCACATTATTCCTGGGCCCCAAAGCCTTGCCTGCTCCTCACCACAACAGCCTGTTGATTCCAGCTTGTACTTAGGGAACAAGCTATTTTTGTAAAAAATGTGGGTTTGAATCCTCTCTGAAAAAGGAGGGAATCAAAGCCAAGCCTACCAACTCCCTGTGAATACTTCAGCCGCTGTGCAGAGGGTAAATTTTTCAGGGAGAGGAACTGCTGCTGCTGAACTCAATCCTGCTGTTAAAAGCTAAATATGCTCATCTGTTCCTGCCTTGTTTTCCTGCAGAACAGACCTAGTGGCTGTTCAAATATTTATATTACTGTGGTACCTGAAATTTAGCTCGAGGTAAGACCCAAGGTGACACATAGCACTTATCCCTAATGGATCACAGGGAACACGCAGAGCTCCAAGACAAAAATAGCAGCTTTCAGAGCACGTGGAGTTCCACCAAGCCAGATGCACCCACGCTGCACAGTGGTGGGCAGCTCAGCACACAGCTGGGCACAGCTGGAGGAGCTAGCTGTGGGCAGCTCTCCATCTTCCACACAGTCAGAGAAGCCAAGGAAATGCAGACCCAGATCCTCAAAAGCATTCAGATGTCTGGCTCCTACAACGTGCCTACAAAACCTAAGAGGATGGGGCCTACACAACTTGCTCAGCATCATATGGGAACTATGTGGGAGTCCAGACTTAACACCAGCTGGCCCAAATTTAGAAAGCAGAGCCTCCTTCTTAGCACAGCGCCCTATAAATACACCTAAGAACAGGAGGGGAGACATGCTGGGTCCAAAGGTCCACCCAGCCCACCATCCTCCCGTCTCCATAGCAGCCAAGAGCACAGAAGCAGAGAAAGGGACAGGCAGTCACATGTGACACCTCCACCTGCACTCTCCCACCTGCTGCCCAGGGGCTTCAGGCACAGGCAGCACTCCTTATTCATCAGGCTTCTCTCCTTTCAGCTTGTCCTGTTCCCCCTGCAGCCCAGGTGAACTCCTAACTCCACAGCATACTCCTACAAGGAGAGGCACATCCTGCTCATACACAGCTACAGGAGCATTTGGACAACGCTCTCAGGCACAGGGTGGGATTTTTGGGGTGTCCTGTGCAGGGACAGGAGTTGGACTCCATCCCTGAGGGTCCCTTCCAATCAGGATATTCTGTGAGTCTACGGATGAAGGTCCTAAAGAAATAAAGTGATACACTGCAGCAGCTCTGGCTCTTTCCAACCTGCGAGGCCCTGCCGAGGCGAGGCAACAAATGGGAAGAGCAGGGAAGCAGAAGCCAGGGATTTCAGGGGTCCCAGTGAAGTCTTGTCCCAGCCCTGGCACTGCAAGGCTTTGGGCAATCAGCCCATCTTCCTACACTGCTGTACTTCCACCAGTAAAACAACAGACACAACCACCTTCTCAAAGAAATAGCAGAAGGATTCATTAGCTCATGTTGGTGCGGAACTCTGAAGAGGCAAAATAGTGCTTGGAGGGAAAGGGCCCTTCTTTTGGACTGCACAGGCTTTGTCTTTATGACATAAAGCCACAGAACATCCTGAGCTGGAAGGGATCACCGAGGCCAGCTCCTGGCCATGGAATGAGCAGGGCTCCTGTGTGCTCACCCGAAGGTGCTGAGGCGCTCTCTGCAGATACCTCCTGATGTCCAAGATAGGAGCATCCAAACAACACCACAAAGAGCAGCCAAAAAGCCCTTAGGAACACGCCTTTAGAAAGAAATCTCCTTACAATACAAATAAATGCCACTTAGAGGATCGGATATGAACTTTGCCAGCAGGGAGGCCTTCCCAGATTACCTGTGCACTACTCCTGCCCGGTGCAGGTGCTCCACTGCCAGGATAAGCTGCCGGATGTACTTGCGGGCCTCGTGCTCCTCGAGCCTTTTCTTCTCGTAGATCTTGTGCATCAAGTTGCCCCCAGGGCACAGCTCCATGACCAGGTAGTAGCTGTTCTCAGTTTCCAGGATGTCCAGCAGCTGAGAACAGCTCCATGACCAGGTAGTAGCTGTTCTCAGTTTCCAGGATGTCCAGCAGCTGAGCAATGTTTGGGTGGCGGATCATTTGCTGGATTTGCCCTTCCCGCCGCAGATTCTTGGTGACATAGGTGTCTTTTTTGGCTCTTTTCTTGTCAATCACCTTCACTGCCACCTAAGGAAAAAGCAGAGGGGAGGGGGTTGTGAGCAGTCACATCGATGATTTGTTGCTTTAACTTTGTGCAAACCACCTCAAAAAAAAAAAGTCAAAAGGCTGTCCATCTCAACTGGTACACCGTGGTTTGCTCCAGGCACAGCTGCACAGGTCAGAGAAAGAGCTGTTTTTTCAACCCCACCGACAAGTCCATCCTTTATTTCCTTGTCCGATGACAGTCAAAAATTACTGCAAGGAAGTAAGTAACCAAGGAGAGGAGACAATCCCACTAACCATACACAGACACTTTGCACACTTAACACTGGGCATTTATTGCAGCTGCTTTCTCAGAAAGCCTCCAGCCTGGTGTTTACAACTTTTAAGTGTTGTTTTTGGCTTTTCCTGGCTTTGAAGACACGACTGGAGATGATATGCTTCCATGACAATTTTCTTAAACTATAGCCAAGTGTTGGCTTTGCACGATAAAAACATACTAGGAAAAACAAAATAATTTTGGTACCACTCTCTTGGCACATTTCTTTTTTTCCTCTTTTTCTCGCTCTCATGAGAGCTAGAGAGGGACTTTGGACAAGGGCCTGGAGTGACAGGACAAGGGGAATAGCTTCCCACTGCCGGAGGGCAAGGTTAGGTGGGATATTGGGAAGGCATTCCTGGCTGTGAAGGTGGTGAAGCCCTGGCACAGGTTGCCCAGAGAAGCTGTGGCTGCTCCTGGATCCCTGGAAGTGTTCAGGCTTTCAGGTCGTCTGCACCTACCCTTTGACAGGAACACCTTGCATCCAAGTCAAGTTTTATGGGGAGAGGAACTGAAGAGTAAAACTACAGGAATCGGGGCTTCCCAGTCTCTCCTAAGAGCCAGGAGCCAACACTGCTGGGTGTGTTATTAGCTGCATATGTTTCTACTGTGGAAAGATATTCCTGATGACATACCCTGATAAAGAGATAAGGCTGAACACCACACACGAGAGCTGCCTGGGTGAAGCTCAGAGCAGCATCAGGGCCATGAACACCTGGGAGCAACATTCCTGACTTAGTCACATTAAAGGAAGATCATTTAGTCATTAGATAAAACAACAGGTAAATCAGAGCTTAACTTCACCATTTCTGAAACCCTCAGGTGATTCACCAAGGAAACAGACTTAAATTAGTACATTCTTTCAGCTAATGAGATAGAATTGGGCACAGAGGCTGGCATGGAGCATTTAGACAGCAAACCACAGAAGCTACTCTGGTGAGGACAAACAAATTCATGGGTTACAGAAACACGAGATACCACGTTGTACGTTGGCAGCACAACACAATCCCTGCAAAAGTTTAAAAAAAAAAATTTTAAAAGCTGGTATTTTCCACAGCTGCAGCGTACAAAACATGGCAGTGTTAACAGCATGGAGCAGCAACCTGTTATTCATATTGGTAAGTCAGCCCCAATTCATTGCCCTAAAAAAGCACATTATACGTGTCCACATCTGCTGCCCAGGCTGAGCTCCACTGTGGAGAAGGGGCAAACACCTGAACCCAGGGGACAGAGACAGCTATGTGACTACCTGAGGACTTTTTCACTATCACTATTACAGCTTTCTATGCCCTAATGACAAAACTCCCACTTGACTTTGAGAGATACTCGGTCAGGACCCCCCCCAGTCCCAGCACACAAGCAAAGCTGTGCTGGGACTCACCCCAACTCCAAGCGACCTTTCCCCCTTCAAGGCCCCTTCCATCATATCCAAGATTTCCCCCAGCACAGCTGAATGAGCTGACCAAGGTGGAAACAGCAGATTTGTTCCAGCAGCAATCCGTTGTAGGGATCAGACTCCGCACGGAGTTACTCCAGGGTTGACTTAGCTAAATATCCCTGATCTTGAGTTCATCCAGAGGTAGACCAAGGCAAGTGAAGACCAAATGTGCCCCGACACTTAACACACACAGCCTCCTGTGCAGTGTAGATGTGTGTGCATGCACCTGGAAATTTCATTCATGCAGAAGGAAAAAGCATTCAGTAGAGAAAATACTGTAGATGTTGGGTAATCATAAAACAAACACATTCGAGCTTTCACAGCCTACTCAAGACATGCCAATTACTCAGCTTTGCTCTCCCAAGTTTCAAGGAGGGGCTCTTTGTTTCTGCATCGTGCCTATCTCCTGACTTGAGTTCTTGGCCAATATTGGCACAGAAATAAAAAAATAAATGATAAAGTAATTACTCTGAATATGTAGCAACAGTGGCTCTTGACATTCAACACTCTGCTTGTGGCTAAACCTCTGCTGTGTAAATAGATAAATGGTTTAGGTTATTCTGTGTTATGAGATACCAAAGATGAGTAATAGCCCATATTTTTGGTTCCTGAGTCCTAGAATTACACTGCTGGAATGAATTACTTTCCTGAAGTTTATGGTGTGACACATCATATGAGCAATTGCTGCTTCTCTCGATCGTTGCACCAAAATAGTCCAGGTTGGGCTAAAGCACACAGAAGTGGAGGTGAGGCCAGGGCAAGCACCACTCTTCTCCACAGACCCTTGGAGGAGGAGGAGGTGCTGCCTGGAGAACCAAGGAGCTGCAACTCCACCACGGGCACGTGTGCTCACCCAAACAACGGCACGTGTGCCACACACACGGGCGGGCGGGGGATTTGTGCCAGCTCCTGCTTTAGGAGGGCTTGTGAATCTGAGCGAGAGAGAGGCGGGGGAGGGTGAAGCTGACTGGCACCAAACTGCACAGAAACAGTCACAGCAAGGCCCTGAGGAAAAAAAAAAACAACCCCAAGAAGAAACAGTTTAAAGGACCAAACGTTGCCTGGAGAAGTGTGGGAGCCAGAGCTGCCGCGACCAGAGAAAACACATTTTGCACCCCCTTTGTAAGGAGTACGGAATTGCCACAAAGCAGGGAAGGTGGTCACACACATCCTAGGAACGCCCCATCCGTGTGTCCATGCAGGAGGCACCAGCCCATGTTGGGCAGCTCCCCAGAGCTGCACCCCAACAGCCCTGACAAGGGTCTGCTGCTCCAGGAACCTCCAGGTGCTCAGCGAGCACAAGTCCAAGTCATGCTCTCCCTCTCTCCTTCTGCCAGCTATTTAAAACCCTGACAGCAACACTTGGAAAAATCCCAGCTCAAGAAGTTGTGCTTCTGTGAGCGAGGGAGGGATGCTGGCTTGCCCAGAGGGCTGTTTAGCTCATGGCCTGCACGCTCTGCAGCACTGCTGCTTCACTCAGTCTTGCCCAGACAGCTTTTTCCTTTGAGCTGACCCTCTCTAAGTTCTCCTCAGTGCTGGAAGTCTGCTCTGAAAACTCACATTTTTCAACTTCTGCTGTGCTCCAGTAAGAAATTCAAGGCACGGTGTGCCTGCAGTGCAGGAACCACGAGCTGAGTGCCAGGACGAAGCTGGGATGAACACAAAACCAGAATCATACTGGGGCTGGAGGGGAGATCCAAGCCTACTGCACAACCTCTTTTCAACTTCATACAAAACTGATGGAAGGTTTTTTTGGCTGGTTGTTCCTCCCCCTCTCCAAGCTGCAAAGAGCTTCATTCAAGCCATGGTTTTACAGTAGAAACATCGATCCCTCTACACGACTTTCCCTGTTAAGACACACCATGACTCCACCTGAACAAAACCCACGTAACAACCGTATGACCAGCAGTGGCTTCAGTCCCAGGGTCCAACAGCACTCAGAGAACCCAGGTGTGGGCTCAGCCTCGCATTTCTGGTTTGCCAGATGGGATGTCTTTGCACACAGGGGCAGTCTCTTGGCACAAGGATGCACCTCAGCGGCAGCAGGCCTTCCTCACCGCCAGAAAAGAGGTTTTCTCAAGGGCCTCTTTGAGGAGCCAGAGTCAAGAGGTCCTGAACAATGCTCACGTCAGATGCCTGCAATAACAACCAGAGGAACCCTTTCACAGCAGTGGCCCCAGCTTGGCAAATAATGTTAGAACATGTTTAACTTTGCAGAGAACAGAGGATGGCACGTGACCTTGCAAAATCAGGGTATGACATTTTGAGGACTTTTAAAGAGCTTTTCCCACTTACCCGACCACTTGGATTGTTTCCTTCTGCAAATTCTCTCCTCAGTCTCACTAGGAGGGAGGCAGTTCCTGCTGGCCGCTGCCAAAGGGAGCTTCGGCTGAATTGAGAGGAAACTGGTTTGAAAAAGAATCCTGCAAGAACTGTGGGATTTGCCCGGGAGACCAACGGAGCACAAGAGAAGCAACTTCAACTATTGGAGGGGCTATTCAGCTGTTGGAGGGACAACTCCTCCACCTTTTTTTTCCCCTTTTTTTCTTTCTTCCACTCTTCTTTTTTTTCCCCAGAGTCTACTTCTGGCAGACCTGCTGGAGATGGTGCCGAGCCAGGCAGCAGCACTCGTTCCCAGCACCATCCTGGAGCACCCCGACCGTGCCAATCAAGTTCAGAGCCACAGGCAAAGGGAAGGCCTGAGATTTGGACTTCTGCACCCAAACCACAAGCCTTTACTGTCTAGTTTAAGCTTAGCCAGGAGAATGAGACAAAGAGCCAGACCACAGAGATATTTTGCAGCCATCAGTACTGCAAGCCCATCTCCAGTTGTTTGGGGTTTTTTTGCCGTGCCCAAGGCAGCAATGAATTCAGTTTCTTTCCTCCCTTACTTCCAGTGATAGCTGTCTGGCTTCACTTGCAGCTTGCTTTACATTTACCACTGTTCTCACCACAAAAATCTGAGCTCTGCTTTCAAAACCAGCTGGTGATTTTGGGTGGCCAAGGCAAATCACATTAAACAGACCTAACTCTGAAGCCCGCCCAGTTGTCAGTGCAGTCCCAAAAGCAACCCCTTCAAGGGCATCTCATTTTGGGCAACCAACCAGCCAGGCATAGAACAAGTTGCTGTTCATAACTGAATCCAAGGATTAGAAAATGCCAACTTCATTCTCTGGGTAGAGTTTACTCTTTCCTCTGTTACAGCTTTGCAAATTTTACAGTGTAGTAAAGGAGTGGGGTTTTTTATATAGCAGGTTTCAGTATCTTAAGAAATAAAGCACTAAAGGAAAAGGTATTTTGGTATTTGCTTTGATATTAGTAAAATCAGCAATCAGAAAAGGTAGCAAGGAGTCACACCTGTGAAGGTATTTTCTTTTTGTCCAAGTCTGACAAAAGCCAAGAGTTTGGGGCTTAGCAAAACACAAAACCAGCTGCTGTAGACAGCACAGGATAAATATCTCAGCAGGCAGAGGGCCACTCTCTGCTGGCAGTCAGGAAAGCTTGAAATCAGCCCCTGAAGAAACAGAAACTCTTCCAAACAAGAAAGTAGCTCCGAGTACGTTCACTCATGTACTTCGGATTCACGGTGGCCTGAAGGGAAAAAATCAAATTGCCAGAGGATGAAAAGAACATCTTACCATCCCCTACAGCCCAGAGGTGACAGAATCCAGCAGTGCAGAAACAGGAATTCAGGAGGACTTTAGATAAGCAAATGATCGTAAGGCCTCTTGATACCAGCTTAAACATAATCCCTAAAAGCATGAGCAGGATGTATTTTTTAAAGTAAGGAAAGGTATTCATTACACCTGTCCAAGGCACTGGGGACTATTATTAGATTACTGTATCCAGTTCTGATGCCAGTAATTGAAAAGTTATATTAAAGGTTTGGAAAGAGTTCTGAAAAGAGCTTCAGAACAGTCTGAGGTCCAAGAACTGTTTGTTGTAGTAACTGATTGAAGCTCAAAATATTTAATTAAGAGAATGCTAAGCACTGACTCAATGATTTTCTGCAAGTACCTACATGAGGAAAAGATTCTGATAACAGAATGCTCTTTAACAAAATAAAAATTAACATCCCAAAAGGTACGTTAGGCAAACTCAGGCTATTTCTCTTCAACGTGCCTGTTACCCCACGTTGTATTTCTGGGGAATTTCGTGCCATGCTTCACAAACAACTGTGGTTATCCTTCCCTGGACATACCCCTGCTCTGCTGTTTCCATAAAGCCAGCTGCCCCTTGTCCCTCTCACCTCCTGCGTCACTCCCTGTTCAAACAGGGACAGCCAGACACATCCCGACCCGTCAGCATCCCTGCCACCTGGACAGCCGGACCTTTAGAGCTCAGGGACCAGCATGAGATGGCCTGGAGGCAAGTGAGGCACCACGATCCTGCCCCCACCCAGCCACTCTGAGAAGAAACCCCCATAAACCACATTTTGCCTTGGTCCTACACCCCAAAGCAGCAGGGTTTGTACCAGGCACGGATGCCACAGGGTCAGAGCACTGCCTGGGAAGCAGGAATACACAACAGCCTCATCCATGGGAAGGAACTTGGTTTATGGCTTATCTTGAGTGGGTCATGGTGGGGATCTGTCTTGCCTTTGGCAGAAAGAAATCAATTCCAGCAACCTTTCAGTGCTCTCTTGGTCAACTAATTAATGGGGCAGCCATAACTGCATCCGTGAGGGAGAGCAGCACATTTTTACCTCCCTGGCCTCTGAGGATATCTACACAAGTCAAGAGAGATTATGCAGAGACTGATGAAAGCAGTGGTGGCAGAAAGCCAGACACAGACATACAAGAGGGTGCACTAAAAGGTTCCAAGAGAAATGCTCACAGAGCTTGTCAAAGCCAGCCTCCAGGCTGGAGACATCCCCTGCTAGGAGAAAGCCTGTCCCTGGGACAGATGGGTTTGCCTTGCCACCGACAAAACGCAAAGTATCCATCAGGCATCACTTTCCAAAAACTCCCTGTTTGTCAGAAAAGGGCTTTTTGATCCCCATTCATAAGGTAAGACCCCGAAACACCAAGGGAAGACTCTCTGAACCCAAGGTATGAGCAGCTAACAGGGAAGACATTCTTCAGGAAAGCACATGGGGAGCCTGACGTGCAGATGGGAAAAAACCCCTTTGGACCACAGTGATGGAAGTCAGTGGCTACTCCCAGCCACCCCTGGAGGCAGCTGGTGTGACAACTGCTGGGAAGAGCAGGCTCCAGGCATCCAGACACGACCCCACCAGGCTGTCAGGACAAGAGGCAGCCACTGGAGAAGAGCACAGACAATGCCTCGGTTGCCAGCGTATCCCATATCCCCTCCAGCTGTTTCTGATAAACCATAACCTGCCTTCCTAAGGCTGAAAACTTCCCCTGTCCCAGTGAGAGGGATGAAGATCTCAGGTTACAAGTGAGGAAGCAAAAGCAGAGGAGTGAGACCAAATGACATTCCTGCAGCACTGATCCCTGCAGGAGAAACCTGGCAGAAAACACGGCCTCCCATTTTCCTGATCCTGGACTCAGGGTGTTTCACATTAAATAGTCCCTGTTTCACATCTTAATGATCTTACACAGAACTGGGCTTATGAAGGCTAAGTGTTCCTGATTTAATACCAATATAACTTTCTGGCTTTAAGGAAGAGAAAAACCAACAACCCAATGCCCATGAGCCACTTCTTTTGAGGCCCAGGTAATTCCCTCCTTTGTAGTGATTTAAAACACAGCAGATAAAACATTTACAACTGTCAGGAGCCAGGAAAAAGGTGTCTCCAGTAAAGATTTTATATATAAATAATACGCTCTCTCCTTCAGCTCTGTGGACATTATTCACAGAAAATAAATTTATTCTCTGAAAAAAATGTTTCCATGACAATCTTCCACAACAGACAGAGAGCAAAGGAACTTTATTTTATATAACTTAGCTTTTTTTAGTTCTCTTTGTGATTTTCCTCGCAGTGCCAGTAGCTCTGATCTTGCACGGCAAATGAGAAGCAGAATGGGCATAGCACCAAAGGTGTTGAACCCAGAGCTCAGCAGGGCCACAGAGGAGCAACCACTGACAGAAAAGGAGACTTTGGTCAGGGCAGCACCAGCTTTTGTTAATTTTTCGCAGGTGGTTTCCCTGGGGGACCGCGGGAACTCCTCCCAGGCGCTTTCCACGAGGATGAGGTTTGACCCTGCTCCCTGCTAGCACTGACACCAGGCACAGAGCAGCACACAGGTTCTGCAGGGATTCACCCAGCCAGCTCAGAAAGGGGTGCCTCTGTTCTAGGCGGGCCCCAGAGCGGCTTCTCTCTTACTCCAGCAAAGCCAACCCAGTTCTCTTCATCAGCATGACCTCCAGCCCACCAAAACCAGGCACAACACTGAGTTCATACCCTGCAGGAGATCAGCCACCAGACAACCCATCAGGGAAACGCAGCAACGTGGTTTTACTGAGCCACAGAAGCAGGAGGTTTGGGGGTTTTGCTCTACAGCTTATCTGAAAATAGCAGCTCTGCCCATCTGGGGCTGAAGGAACCAAAGTGGGGCAGCACTGCGAGAGGAACAGCACCATCAGCATGGCCTGAGTCCAGCCAGTTTGCTCTGGTGCACTTGTATCCCGTGCTGCCAGGTGAGCACCAACACTGCAATCCACCTAATTCATCTTCTGGCTGGTATCTGCCCAGTTATTGGCTTTGGACAGCTTTAGATGCCTCTCCATGACCTTGAAGAGCAGCGCAGTCAACACGTAAACTCTCAGCTCATTTCCATGCCACCCTTCATAAAACACAACAGCTTGGCTTTCAGGCAGCCTGTTACAATTCAGCCACCACAAGGTTTGTCACACCATCTCACCACGGCTTTCCTGCCAGGGTTATATCCTCGTCAAGAGCAACTGCTGCTCATTAATAACCCCCCTTTTCCCAGCTGCAGGCAAACAACAACTCCTGAGGGCAGGGGGGCAAGGATGCTGCATCTGCTGAAATGCAAGAAGCTGCAGCAGCGTCCTGCAGGTCACTGGTGTCAGAGGAGACACTGCACCACGCAGAAAGCAAGATGTGCTTTAATTGCCAAGACACGGACAGGTAACACACGCCTTCGGAAATGAGCGTACAGCTCTACATATCATTAAACGTGTTAAAATCACAAAACTCGCAGGAACAAATACACAGATCCAGATGTGAGCGTCACCTGGTGTCAATTCAGCCTAAAACACTCGGTTTCCCTCCATCCTGCAGCTGCCAGTAAAAGGATAACAGTCTGTAGGAAAAGCAGCACATTGCTGACATGCGGCATCCTTGAAACTGCTGAATGGAGACCTGAAAGCAGATTATCTCAAGAGGATAAGGAACTGCCACATGTGCATCACTTCAGCTCATGGCAGAAGAAGTTGCAGGCTGCAGCTGACGAACGCTAAAGCCCTCCTTCTGGGAGTCAGACTGGGCATTACTGAGCAGGCTCTCCGGCCTATCCGAGCTCACTCCTGCTCACACCCCGTGTGCAACAGAGGAAAGGGAGAGAGGGAAGAGCGTGGCTTTATATCCAGTGGAACTGGTTATTTCCCAGACTGAGCAGGTGGGAGCACATCAGCAGTTTGGCTTCACTCTGCCATCTGCTAAAACTTGCAAGCTCCATAACACCTATGGGGGAACATTACACTGACAAAACAGCCTGGTCCTGCTCCCAGCCAAGTCCTCAGCGCTGCCACTGCAACCACGGCACTGTGCTCCAAACCATTTTCTGGAGAGTTGTATGTTAACAAAAGTGTACCTTTAGCAGCTTCGGTACAAACTCTGCGTCTGCACACACAGAACAAACCTCTGTGAAAAGAACAGAGTCAAAGCTGTGAAAGCAAACGCCTAAAAGTAAGGAAATGTCCAAATCCAGGCTGCAGAAACACCCTCATTTTGTTTTCTCGGTGCATATAATTAAGAGTGGCATATCATCCAGGTGCAACAGTTGGCAGTTTTTTAATAAAGGGGAACAGCATCCTGGGAAAAAGCCACCCTGCGGATTGGCAGTGAGTGCTTGGCAAAATAAGCTTTTCCTTTGGATAGGGATACAATTTGAAAAGACGTAGAGAAACAGGTAAGGAGAAAACTACTAAACGCAACTGAAAGAACAAACACATCTAGAAGCTGATATACAAGTATCTCTGAGGAAGAATACAAAGTAACAGATCAAATTTCAAATTAAAATCCTGCAGCTCTGAGCCCCTGAAAACAAAGGGGGCATTCCAGGTTTCATAGTTTTACCTGCAACACCACAATACCTGGGGGGGGGGCAGAAAAAAGGAAAGGGTCGAATTGAAAGATCAGCAAACATCTTAGAAACTCAACTTTTGTCTGCAGTGAGGCAACTTGCTGACCCATTTGGTTGGCAGGATGGTTCGAAAGCGACATCGCACACACGCTCAAAGCCCCCAAAACTAAGAAATCTGCCAGAGGTAAAGATCCCAAAACTGTACATGAGTACGTGCCCAGTTTCCCAAGGTTTTAAGCCAGTGCTACTGCTTGGGAAACGCTGAATCCTGAGATACAGACAAGGCTGAAAGTCCCCCCCACCAGCACTGGTTTTCCTGATGAAGAGCAGCGATGTGATCGGGGAAGGAATGGCCACCCAGCGCATCAACAGGGCAAGATCCTCACCTGCCAACACTCCCAAAGGCCACCAGGTCCCCCTTCCCTGAAGTCTGTGTGAAAGACTCAGGGAAAGGGTGGATTTACTCTGGGCAAAATTAACTCTGTGACACAAAGGGGCATTTCCAGGCCTCTGCAGGGAGGCTGCTCTGCCCACCTACCCACCCCAGCACCTTCAGGGGGGCACAAATATGCCTTTTCTTTTTCTTTTTCCTTTATCTCTTTAAAGACATGCATTCTGAATGTGAACTCTCCTGTGAAAAGGCCACTTTTAATATTAATTGCTTTGCTTTCATAGAAGAAACTGATAAATTGTGTTTTTAGCCACTGCTTCCCACTGTTGCAGAAAGCCACTTGACTACGTGTAACTAAAAAAGTACTTTGTTCCAGCTTAACAATACCACTAGAGAAAATGATAAGCAAAGTTTTCCGTGGATGAGAAACCAAATGAGTCAATTTGCATCAGTGACTCTTTTTTTCTGTAGTACCAAAGACTACACCAAAAAGCAGTTAAATAGAATCTCAGATTAAGTTTGTTTACAGGAACTTTGGTTAAATACATAGCATTTTGTCACTCCACGATGCTGTACAGAGTTACTGGGACATTTCACTGGGGTCTGCAGCAGGTAACACAACAGATAACACCATTTCTTCAGTGTGCTAACAGAGCCTCAGATGGCAGTACACTCTCAGCTGCCTAAGGATGCAAAAAATCAGTATATTGTGATATCTGGCTTTGCCTGACCTCCATCACTGAGCTCCAAGCATAACGCTCGGAACAATCCAAGCGTGCACAGGCTCCCAAAGTCACCCAAAACCAGCTCACTCAGCAGGGCTTCAGAGCCACAATTTAAAGCTAAATTGCCTGCTCTTCATAGAGGAACTATGTTTCCTTAGGGTTAGCAATAAAGGCTGCCTGAGCGGAGCTGACAAATCAGCCCTCTACCCCAAAATGTCAGATTATAGGCTGCGATATTTTACTCAAAAGCCATGGAAAGAATAATCTATTCAACATTCTCGTGCGCTCAGCTAAAATGCACTTAATTGCATCAGGCCCCACCAAACGATTTTCAAGCCCAGAAAATAATAACATGCCTGGCACTATGGCAGCACAAACCACAAGCAGCACCGTAAGAGATGTGGTTTAAAGAGAAATGATAAAAACCTTCACAGGGAAGGTTTAGAAATCTCACCTCAGCTCACCCTCCCGAGCTTGCAGGAGCTGCCGAGTCCCAGCCCACACAGGTCACTCCAAGTGCACCATCCATCAAGTGCCCCGGTGAAGTGACCGGTGTCTGGCCCACAGAATGTGCCATCCCATCCCTCTTGAAGACCTTTTCAGCTTCCAGTAATTTCAGGGTGAGGTAATGGCAGGTTTTTGGCACCGGCCCGGCAGCGCCTCGACTGTGCAATGCATTGTGTCAGAGCGATGGATCCGAGCCTAGCCAGGGACTCATTAATCCACGGATTTCATTCCTAAACACACCATTTTCTGAGACAATAATGCGCATTAACTCCTCCAGAGTTGCTAAAGTCTGCTGCAAATCAAAGCCTGTTTGGGTCCCCCTCACTGAAGTCTGACATTACAGTGAGCAGAAGCGCCCAGGCTCTGCCAGAACAGCTACCAGACAGCAGGAGGAAGACTCTACTTTACACTCTTAGGGCAATTTGACTGAATTTAGGCAATGCCTCAGCTCAACAGCAGCTTTACAAGACAAAAATCAGATGTGAATTGTTGGTTTTTTTGCTCTCAAAACACACAAAGGCACTAATCCTGGAATAACAGGCTCGTAAAACATCAGCTTAGAAACATGCAGCGATCCCACTGACCCAGCGGGCTGTCCGAGGGCCGCGGCTGTGTTTCCACACTCTGCTGCACTTGTGAGCACATGAAGTGCACACTCCTGCAGATCAACCTTTCCTCCGCAAGCCAACAACTGGGAGACTGTACACGGCCAACTTCTGGCTCAGGCCATGGAAGTGGGGACAGCATCAGGCTCTTATGGAATGACCTTCCCTTCCAGCCACGGGAGGAGCAAGGTGTCTGTCACTCCTGGGTGATTCGTCCCCCAACACAAGACAAGTTTAGGAACGGAGAGGTGACAGAACTGTCAGCTGTAGCTACCGGTGCCTTGTGTCAGACAGCTCAGTTAACTCCAGCCTGACTTCAGTCAGGAGGAGGAGATCTGTGCTGAGCACCGCTGTCCCCCGGGCTCTGACGCTGGCACTGCCATATCCAGCTCCCCAGCTCCTGGGCTGCTTTCCACTCAGCCTTCTCAGAAGGCACAAACATAGCTTAATGATGGATGTGTCCCTGGAAGTACCAGGATGCTCTTGTGGAAGTGCTTAAGATGTGGTTGATCTCCACAGCGAAGTAAAACCATCTCTTCCCACAGAGCCTCCTCCCCGCTCTCAGACCGCCTGGCGCTTTTGCTCCCAATCCCACTCCCACCCTTGCCAGCCCCAGCCTCCCCGCTGACACAGCCTTGTGCTCTGAAAGGAAGGAGTCCGGGCGAGCAGATGTTTTCCTTCTCTCCCTGCTCTGGCAGGCGGAGCTCTGCCGCCTGTGGTGGGCTCCATGTGGGCAGAGCTGCCGGCAGCTGCGAGGCAGAGCCAGCTTGGGCACGTTTCAGCTGCCTTTGGCTGGGGGCCGTGGCACAGCTCGGCACGGGAACACGCCCAGGACAGCCCAGTGTCCATCAGCTCCCACCTGGGGGGAAATCCTCACGCGTGGGACAGAAAGCATTCGCCCCTCTGGTGAGAGGGAGCAACCTCACTGAGAGAGGACCTCACCTGCAGCAAATCGTTAACAACTCTTATCTCCTACCCATTAACTCCAACTGCTTAGCCACAAACAGCTGGAATTAAATAGGTGGATTTGCTGGGAAGACAGACCTTTGATTAGTCAATTTGAAACTACCTGACTGATCTTTCACCCACTGACAGCCAGAGAGCTTCCTTTGATGCCACGGCACAAGACCAGGTCAGACACAGCTCTGAGGTCATCCTGCCTCTCCTCAAGGATGGACACGGCCGCTCAGCAGGAAGGAAGTGTGACTTGCTGAGTTTCTGCTTGTCACTTTGTCACAGTGTGTGTTATTCGAGACACTGAGGGAGAAAAAAACCAAGCAGCAGACCCAGGAGCTGAGACAGAGGGGCATATGGTGGGTCTTTTCGGTTTTGTCCCCTCTTAACAGACTGAGATATATGTAGCAAACCCAAAATGTGGAGGTGGGGAGGACGTGTGTGTGCATGTGCCTTTTATCAGCTGGAGGATCATTGGATGTTTCTGTTACCAAGGAGAAGCACACGCTTGGTAACAGAGGAGAGCAACGTTTTGGGTTTGTTTTTTTTTTTTTTTGCATTCCTCTGTGATAATATTCACTAACCTTATCACTTTTCACATGATGAGATTCAGAGCCGTATATTAAATTTCCCTCCGTGACAAATTTACTGGAATGAAAAAATAACTACCCGAGAGTGCAAGAATGAAATCACCACCAGCAGCACGTTTCCAGTGCCGCTGGAGCTGGGGGGAATTACACTGCACACAGCCCCACTGGTCCAGGGGAGCTTCAGTACCAACCCATGTCAAGCTCTGGGGAGCCCTCTGTTAAGGACCAGATACAAGAGAGGCAAAAGTCCAATAGTTCACTGAATCACTGAGGTTGGCAAAGCCCTCCCAGCCCACGGAGTCCCAGCTGTGCCCCATCCCCACCTTGTCCCCAGCCCAGAGCTCTGAGTGCCACGTCCAGGAATTCCTTGGGCACCTCCAGGGATGAGGACTCCAATAGCTCCCTGGGCAGCCCCTGCCGATGTTTAACAAGCCTTTCCATGGAGAAATTCTCCTGATGTCCAACCTGACCCTCCCCTGGCACAGCCTGAGGCCGTTCCCTCTCCTCCTGTCCCTGTTCCCTGGGAGCAGAGCCCGACCCACCCCTGCTGCCCTCTCCTGACAGGGCGTTGGGGAGAGCCAGGAGGACCCCCCTGAGCCTCCTTTGCTCCAAGATAAACAACCCCAGCTCCCTCAGCTGCTCCTCACAGCACTTAGAAGTTATGCAGATAAACAAGAGCAGGACAACTCTTTGTCGGTGGCCCCGGGGATCGTGTCCTTGCTTTATTTACTGCCCAACCAAGCCCCTGCTGCTCTTTGCAACGCTGTGACACGCCCTGTGTGATGGGTAAGAGCCTCCACCGAAGGGCTCTGGATAAAAACCAAAAAGCAGAGACCCTGCACGGACTTTCCAAACCAGCACCCTGGTGGAGAACCATCCGGGGTGCGTCTCCATCAGCAAAGACATTTGCCGTGCGCTGTAGCAACAACTCGTGACGGCCGGACCGTGTCCCCTCCCTGCAGGCACACGCAGCATCTCCCACCGCCGAGGTGCGCGACAAGTACCTGTGTGTACCCACACGCGATATGTCGCGACTAGACCGCACACAACGACGGGTCCTCAGCAACACACGTCTCACCAAAAAACCCACGTTTCTTAAAAAAAAAAAAAAAANAAAAAAAAAAAAAAAAAAAAAAAAAAAAAAAAAGTAAGCAAACAAACGGGGGCTTGGGGGGGGCAGAATGAAAAATATTTAAAAATTTCAAAAGACAGGTCAAGGCAACTGGAGTATTCCAGGAGGAAGGCGAGACTGCAGCCGCGGAAACCTCGGGCAGGCGCGGGGGAAGCGCCGGTTCCCGCCGGCAGCGCCCGCCGGAGCCGCGGGAAGTTGGGGGACGGCGCCGAAGGGGCTCCTCCACCCTCCGGGGGCTCATCCTCCGGGAGGGCTCCTCCATCCTCCCGGGGGGCTCATAATCCCAGGCGGGCTCACCCTCCGGGGTGCTCATCCTCCCGGCCGACAGGCACTCGACACACCCCCCCTCACACCACCAGCCCCCCGTTTTCGCCCCGTTTTCCCCCCCGAGGGGCGCCCGGCGGGCGCGGTACCTTCTCTCCGGTGAGCACATGCAGCCCCTCGCGGACCTTGGCGAAGGATCCCTCTCCCAGCTTCCTGCCGATCAGGTAGTTGCCGACCCTCTTGGTGTGCTGGAAGTCGCGGAGCCGCTCCCGGGGCGCCGCCGCGCTCAGCCAGGCGGCCAGGAACGAGCCGCCGTCCGCCGCCGCCCGCCGCGCCTCCCCGCCC
>WBMZ01014823.1:0-14594 GCA_013400975.1 Atrichornis clamosus
CCCCCCCCCCCCCCCTTCCCGGTTATTTGCCCTTTTCCACAGCCGGGTTTGATGCCTCCCGGCTCCGAGGGGGGATGCGGGGGGCGCGGGGCCCCGGCCCGGGATGCCCCGCAGCGCCCAGGTACGGCCGCCTCGCCTTCACCCCCCCCCCGGGTGCATTTTTTTGGAGGGGGGGTCCCTGCTCCAGCACGTTTCCCGCGGAGGAGCGCCCCAAAATCCCTTCTCCCGGGAGGGGCACACGGGACACACGCGGGTCCGGCGCCCCCGGCAGCGCGGGGCGGAGGGGGCGAGGGGGGAGCGGGGATGGGGTGAGGGGCAAATGGAAACCAGATGCCGGGGCAGGGACGCCCCGAGCTGCCGTGAGCTGCGGGGGGGGCCGCGCTGACACCCCCCGCCCCAGCCCCGGCCCCGCTAAAAGTGCGCCGGGAGTTCAGCGGAGCGGATCTGATAGTCGCGATCGGGCTGGCGATAGAGCCGCGCTCCCTTTGCCCTGCCTCCCTCTCCTTTTCTTTCTTCCTTTTTTTTTTTTTTTTTTTTTTTTCTTTGGGGGTTTTAAAAGCTTTTTTTCTTTTNGAGTTGAAAAGCCTGTTTACTTTTTGTCTTTGATGTTGGGAGGATCTGGTTTTGATTAGATCAATACTCCTTTTTTCTCCCCCCCCCCTTTTTTTTTTTTTTTTTTCTCCTTTTGCAGAGAGGAGGCTCCGAGGATCCCCTGCTGACTCCAGGCAGAGGCAGGCGGCAGAGGCACAGGCAGCTCCTGAAGCAGCCGGGAGCCCCTCTCCCCAGCGAGCTCCGGAGCCATGAGCAGCGCCGTGGTCCTCGCCCACCTCCCAGACCCCAGCAGCAGCTTCAGGGAAGACGCCCCCCGACCCCCTGTCCCGGGGGAGGAAGGAGAAACACCATGCCCGCAACTCGGCTGCTCGTTTCTCCCCAAAAGCCAAAGCTTCAAGGCCATGCCGGTGCCTCCTGCCCCGCGGAGGAATGAGAACGGACTCGGGGAGCCCGAGGGCAGCGCGTCCCCAGACTCCCCTCTGGCCAGATGGACCAAATCCTTGCATTCCCTGTTGGGAGATCAAGATGGTGCCTATCTTTTTCGGACCTTTCTGGAAAGGGAAAAATGTGTGGATACCTTAGACTTCTGGTTTGCCTGCAATGGCTTCAGGCAGATGGACCTTAAGGATACCAAAACTTTACGAGTAGCCAAAGCTATTTACAAAAGGTACATCGAGAACAACAGCATCGTCTCCAAGCAGCTCAAACCTGCTACCAAGACCTACATAAGGGACAGCATCAAGAAGCAGCAGATAGATTCCATCATGTTTGATCAGGCACAGACTGAGATCCAGACTGTGATGGAGGAAAATGCTTACCAGATGTTTTTAACTTCAGATATATACCTCGAATATGTACGGAGTGGAGGAGAGAATCCCGCTTACATGAGCAGCAATGGACTGGGGAGCTTAAAAGTTGTCTGTGGCTATCTCCCGACCTTGAATGAAGAAGAGGAATGGAGCTGTGCAGACTTTAAAAACAAAATCTTGCCTTCGGTGGTTGGACTATCCAGCAAGACGTTGAGGGTTACAGCGAATGTCAGAGCTACGGAGACCATCGAGAATGGGTACAGGTAAGGGAACCCTTGGAAATTGTGCTTTGTTTTAACTTTAAGGACTTTGAGAGTGTTTTTCGTAAGGCTGCTGGAGTGGGAATCGAGGGGAGGGTGGGCTTCCTGAAGGGCTGGGAGCACAGCTGCTTCCCCACACCTCCAGACACTGGAATTTGTGGGGTGTTGTCTGAGTGTGGGGTTTTTCCCCCTCTACAGAGGAAAACAAGATCCTGTGCTCTGAAGCCCTATTGGCTCTTTCAGTTCTTTTATAGATCAAAAACTTCATAGCAACTATGTCCTCCGGACATGCGTTAATTATTGGTTCAACTTTCAAACCTATTAAGAGCAGTAGTAGAGTGGATCATAGAGACACATGAATAATGTAACCTACCAGTTCCCCAACTGCACCATCAACCGGTGTTTAACGATGGTGGTTATGTGGGAAGCAATTGTGCGGTCGTGGAAGAGGAAATGTGTGCACAGAGTGCATCAAACTCTGCAACTTGGGCAGAATCTGCATTTATTTTGACTTCGTGTGTTTGTGTGTGTGTGCGTGATGTGCAGCCTCTCCATCGCGTTGGGTGTTGGTGTCCTGTCAAAGCCAGTGCGTACAGGAGGATACTTAAAATTTGAGTATTGAAGGTGGTAGAGGCATTCCAGGTGTAGAGGAACAGATTTTTGGTCAGTCTTTGGTGCTCTCATGTTGGCTGTGAGCGCAGAGTTAAATTAAGAGGTGGTTGTGTCGACAGGGATGTGGGGACGTTGTGTGGTGACAGGGTCTCCTTGTGCCCTGGTCCTGGGGTGTATCTGCATTGGCAGAGCCCTTCTCTTTTGTTGGAAATGTTGATGGCACAGCGGTGTGAGGGTGAGGAAAGTGAGAGCCATCTCGAAGTGAAGGGGGGGATGGGAAAGAGAGACTCTGATGAGCAAATGATGAGTTGTATAATCCTCTGAAAATGTATTCTTTCCTCTCCCCACCCTTGCCATAAATGTGGATTGTTGAATCAGGGCTGAGAGGAGAGGGCTCTGCTGCAGATGTGCGCTCTCCTCCGCCGGCCCGGGAGCCTGGGGGTTGGTATGGTGAGTGTTTGACATCTCGTTTACAGGAATTTTGAGAGTGTGGCTGTGATTCATGGACATCAAAGGGCACCGGGCTTCTCCCGGGGAGGCTTTGCTGGAGCGCGCCCTCCTCTCCTGCCCCCGGAGAGCTTCCAGCTGTGCCGGGCTCCCGGGTGCCCTGGGGTGCTGGGAGGGTCCCCGTGCCCCGGAGGGTGCTCCTGAGCCAGAGACCTCTTTGGTGCCCTCCCTGACCCCGAGGCTCTCCTGCCAGCGGAGAGGGATGGAGGTGCTGGGGGCCGGGGCAGAAGGGATGCGCTCCATCCCATGGCCTCGGGACCCCTCCTGCCGGGGGGCTGCGCGGGGGGGCAGCGCTGGCAGCTGGTCTGTGGAGGACTTGGGGTTTGGGATCCTCATCTCGTGCCTGGGTGTTGCTGCCTGAGCATCTGCTGTTCTCCAGAACTTGGTTTGAACTGCTGCCCTTCGCTGGCTTTCCAGGAGGGGGATGTTTGATGCTTTTATCTCTGAGCCTTTGTTGGGATTCAGAGCTGGAAGGGCTTGGCTGTACGTTCTACCAGAGCTGCAGGCCCTGCTAAACCCACATGTGCCTTGTCCAGGAGAGCTCTTGCAGCGCCGTGGCTGCTTGCCTGATTAGTGCTGGGCTTTTTTTCCTTTTCTTTTTTTTCCCCCCCTCTTTCTTTTCTTTTTTGTCCAGGGATTAATGCAGCTTGCTCCTCACATGTCAGATCTACCCTCCTAGGACATTAGGTAGTGCGTTTTGCTTTGATCACCTTCTGTTGAATTTCCAGGAGCTTTTGCTCTCCATGGGGCCAAGAGATCTCAATGCAAAGAGAGGGAGGTCAAGCTGAGATGCTGCTCAGTTCCTCCCGTTTGTGAAGCCACTTTGTGCGTGCATGTGCTCGGAGCTGATGAGCATATGGATGGGTTATCTCTCATCACTCAGCATTTAGGATCGCGTCTAGGATTGGAGCTGAAGCTTGCACAAAGTCTTTCCTGGTGAGTGGCCAAACCACACCTCCCTCATGTGTGTGTTGGAATTAAGGAATTTCTGCGCAGTGTGCTCTGGTTTTGAAGGGCTGTGCAGGCTCTGGCCGTTCGCTTCGGTGGGTTTCAATGTGATTATCTCAGCGAGGGCCGGGAGCCCTGGGCTGAGCCCACCTGACGGTGGGAGCACAGTGATCTCAGGCCAGCCTGGGGTTTGCATGGGAGACCACCTGGAAGTCCCAGGGGCGTGGAGTCACGGCCAAAACCACGGCAAGCAGGAGACAGCAGGAACCGGACAGGAGTTGAAAGACTTTGTTTGGCCCCAGCATCGGTGATGGACAGGAACAGGAGAAGTGAAAACACAGCGTGTTTTGCACCTGGCTGGGGGAGCGGGCGCTTGCAAACTGCTGGCTGTGTATTTGGAGCCCTAATACAGGGAATATTTTAAAACGTAGGACCTCCCTCTCGTCCTCCCAGGCGACTCCCCTCCCCTCCGGGCTGTGGTGTGGTTAAAACTGGCCTCCCCACGCTGCGCTGGACCTGGCCCCATGCTCCAGGAATTCCAGCTATTATTTATACGCGCTTCTAAATTTATCACGCACGACTTTGTGTACACAGAGAGCGCCTCTTCCTTTGCTGTGCCGCTGGGTAACGTGGTTGTGTGCACTCCAAGGTGGACTCATCTGCCTCCCATTAAGCTCTAGCCTCAGTGGGACTGGCCTTGCTGGGGGAAGGCTGGGGCTTGCAGATGGCCTTCTGCCGGCTCCCAGTGCTTCCTGGCCTTTGAAAGGACCCGCCGGTGCAGCTCCTTGTGCGTGAAGTTATTGGAGCCAAGTTTGGCTTCAATTATCAAAGTAAATGATGCCATTGTAAAGCTATGCTCGAAGCAGTGTGCTACAATTAGAGCATGGAAGCTGTGATTAACATAGTTGTGTTAAAATATACTTTTTTTCTTTTTCCCCAGGTTTGTGCATGTGTGGTTTTTTGCTTTTTTTTTTTATGTTTTCAAACCCGTGGTTGCCCAGTGATGTTTGTCCCAAGAAAATACTTAATGAGATTCAATTCTGCCTCCAACTGTTCCTTGTGCAGTTTTTGTCTCTCTGTACAAGCCTGTGGTTGGACCTGCCCGAGTGCTTTTATTTCTAAGAAGCAATTTGACGATAAAACGCACCCCCACACTCTGAAATTGCACCCTCATAACAGGGGATACAACCAGGAGCCCCCGGAAATTTTCAGGGCATTATAATAATACCTCTGATAGGCCCATTGCCTAACATAGCAGAGAGGGAGTGTTACATGCTGTGTGTCATTGCATCAAGATAAGAATAGGCTGAGAAACATCAGACATTCTCCTTGAAGCTCCAGAGCAACTGCTACCTGACAGCTGAAAACACTTTGCATATTGAGTTTGGAGCTGGGCTGTGTTTGTGTGTGCAGCATCTGCGGCAGGAGACCACCGCTTTCCCTGGAATTTAAAGCCCTCCCAGGCAACTTGATGCATCTGGGTGCAATTACTGGAGTAAGGTGGTCAAATTAAAAAGGGGAAAAAAATAAAATTAAACGTAGCAAAACAGCCCCCACTGGCTTACTGAAAGGAGGGGGGGATTTCTGTGGGGCGGTGTTGGATGTGGAGGAGGGGTGAGGACTTTAAAAATACGTCAGCCCTAGGGGTTATTATTTTTTTTGTCCATGAGGTGCTGCTGGTGAATGATGCTGCAGCCCAGTGCTGCTGGGAAGATGAGTTAGTTCTGGCCACTTTCTCTAATTCTGTCCTTGGACACACCTCCTCTCCCTGTGCCATAGCCATAGGGCCCCGCTGCCTCCGCCCCCACCTCAGCCTCTCCGGGAATCCTTCTGGGAGAACAGCGTCGCAAATCTGCCCTCCTGGATGGGACCAGGTGTGACAGAGCCCTCCCAGCAAGGGGCTGGTCCTGTGCTGGGGAGCATCCTGCACCCCTGAGCCCTGTGGTCCTCACGTGCACTCTCAGGCCCTGAGATGGCTTCAGATCAAGGAGTGGGAAGAGCTGCATCCCTTACGCGTTGACCCAACAGCCCACCAAGGACCTGGGAGGGGTCTCTGGGACTGCACATTGCCCTGAACCAGAGCAGAAGACTCCATGGTTTTTAGAGGAACTTTCTTGTAGTAGCAGTGGGATAACTTCACTTTCACCCACATGTGGAATTAATTTATCTTTGAAGATTTAACTTCTTTCCTGTGGCATTCCTTGCTATCTCATTTTTTTTTCTCCTTCTTCTTCCCAGATATATATTTTTTAACATCTTGATCTCCCCATCAGAAATGCCTTGGCCTCCTTGGAAAGGAATGCAGCCCCGGCTGGGCTGAATACCTGCCTGCAGCCAGCCCCGCGCCACTCATACCAGAGAGGCCCATCTTCCCCACCAGCCTCACCCCTCCTTTCTTCCTTTTTTTTTTTCCTTCCCCTTATTTTTTAAAAACATAACCCCGTGTGCAGGCTCCTGGTTTTGGTGCTGGGGGAGGAGAGAGGGGGGTGGTGGGGGCACAGGGTGAGGATGGAGGTGGAGAGCGGGGCAGCGGGAGGACATTGCTGTCACTTAAACCCAGCTGGTCCCTCCAGCGCCAGGGGGGCAGGGGGATGGAAAGCCCATTAAAAAAAACCTGCAGAGCCTGCTGGCACATTCCTTAGGCCCCCAAGTCCTGGGTAAGTGGCCCTAATTATTAAAATCAGCAGTCCTTATCAGATGACAAGGCCTTTTGCTTTGATATACAAAGGCAGAAGCTTAACAACCCCATCCTGCCCTGGAAGAGGAACAAAATGTGCACCTTAACATTCGGCTTTCAAACCTCCCTGCATAATCCCCTTATCACCTGCCAAGATATGTATATTGATCCTGGCTGGGAAGTTGGAGTGATGGGAGGCAGTGGGCAGGGGGATGCCCAGGACCCCTCCTTGTGGTGACCCTGCCATGGTGACCCTGCCACGCTCCATCACAGCCCGTGTCACTGCCCATGGATGTTTCAGAGGACTGCTCTTGGGTGCTCAGCTCAAACATCCAGCCTGGGCTGTTTGTTTGCTTCTCCAGGGGAAGCCAGAGGTGTTGGTATCCGTAACCCACGTGCCCGTTCATACAACCTGCTGACCTTCCTCACGTCCTCATCCTCCTCTTCCCCATCCAGCTGTACACAAAAAACCGTGATGAATGAGAAGGAGGTTCTCCTAAAAGCTGGGCCTTTTTACAGTGTGTTTTTATCACCTCTGGGAGGCCAAGCCTGGGACAGCAGCTCTCAGCCCTGCCCATGCCTGTGACATGTGGGGGTCCTGCCCCAGCAGTTCCAGGCAGTTCTCTTGGTTCAGGCACCACAGACACCAATAACTTGTGTTCCCAAAGAGAGCCTGACTCTTGTCTTCAGAGTAGACTTTAAATTTTGTTAGCTGATTCCTCGTGGCTTTCAGGGGGACTTGAGCTGTGAACTTCTTGGTCTTTTCCCTGCTGGTGCCAACAGCAAAAACTCCTGCTGATCAGGAGTGCAGGATCAGACTTCGAGGACCGAGTTTTTGAGGGTCTCAGAGGATGTCGAGGTGCTTCCTGGGATTTTCTAGAGCGCTTTAGACGATGCTGGAAGTGACATCTTCACAGTCGGGCTCTGGATGTGCTTGGTTTAGACAGAGCGTCCTGGCTGAGGTGTGAGCAGCGGGTGTTTGGCTGCTCCTGACGAGGCCGAGCCGGCGGCGGGTGTGGTGCTGCCGTGAAGCCTGGGACTGTGTGGTAACTGGACTTGTGTTCTGCGTGTCCCCAGGTCCTTCAAGAGGAACGACCCCGTTAACCCCTACCACGTGAACTCGGGCTATGTCTTTGCGCCGGCCACCAGCGCCAACGACAGCGAGATCTCCAGCGATGCCCTGACGGACGACTCCATGTCGATGACGGACAGCAGCGTGTGAGTACCTGGCGTTGGGCCACGTTTTGGGAAGGGACACCTGTGAATGAGCTGTGCTGATGCTCCACGGGGCTTGCTGGGGGCTGCTGGAGGAGGTGTGTGTGCCGCAGCCAGGGCCCGGCAGCCGCTGTCCGTGCGCCGTGGCCGCAGGTGTCGGATGGAGGGAAGTGATGAATCCCTCTCTTGCCATTTGGCAACTGCAGCTGAGCAAACGTGTTCTGCCCTGGCTCCTGGTGCTGCCTGACTAACCCAAGGAGCAAAGGAATCTCCCTGAGCCTTTGTCTTAAGGCCAGGCTTCCTTAACTAGTTATCAGTCATCAAAGAGAAGGAGATGACTTCCTGTAGGAAGCACTTTCTGTAATTAACGTTCGTCATTAATGTCAGAATGTACATTCATAGGGCCAGTCACCTGAAGGGGCAAATAGCTGCTCATCTAGTGTGGCTGGGGCTGTCTTCAAAGAGCCATTTGGATGGAGCTGCATGGGTCAGGGCTGGGTGTTTCAGGAGCATAGAGGGATGAGAGGTGATGCTGTGGCTGAGCCCAGGAATTGCAGGAGCTGTCTTCTCCTGGTTGCTGAGGAGGGTCCAACTGGGAGCAAGGCTTTTGACTGTCAGCTTGCTTTCCCCAGCAGGAGAGAGGTGGGTTTTGTTTCTGTAGAGGAGACAGTGAGCCTCACTTGGTGCTCTCAAGGACCATTTTCTTCAGCTGAGCACCAGGCAGATGTTGCTGTTTGTGTTTCATGAACTTCACTTGAGTGCAAGTGCTCTAGAAAAGCCCACCTGTAAGCTGAGTGCTGCATTCCTGGTCCTTCATCTTGAAACTTCTCCAGTGTCTGTGTCAGACATGTCCAGTGGTCCCTGTGTGCTCCTCAGAGAGGTTTTCATGCTGGGTTTTTAAAGTCAACGTGCGTGATGATGCACAACGGAAAACAGGATTTACCCCAAATCCTTGATGCATAAACAAAAAGCTTTCTTTTCTCTTTTTTTTAACGCACATGTGTGTTTTGAACTGATATTACAGGAAAAAATAGTTTGTTGTCCCAGCAGATTCGCTTATTGAACAATATTGGCATTAAATAAAAGAGCTGAATCATAGGGTGACTTCTTTATTTCTTCTTACTGGCTCTGGTTGTATGTGATCATGTGTCAACAGAGCATTCATTGGGTTAGTCATTTCTGGACCAGTGTAGGGTCACTTGGGATTCACAGGGCTAGGATTATACCCTCTCTTCACAGCAATGCCAATTGTAGGCCTTATACAGATGAGAGCACTGAGTGAGAAATAAAGTGCATGGTGGATGAAAGGCTTAACTGAATCGCTTTCAGCCCATTGTTAGTCCAGGGGAGCTTAGCGGGGATGAGAGGGCAGCAGCCCGCTTTGAAATTTGCTTGAACAAGTGAATAGGAGCTCCCCATAAAGCAGTGCCTGAAAGGAGCTGCCTGTTTTTTCCTGCCGTAACAATGGCCCGCGCAGGCTGTGAGAGTTTGGGGAAGCTTGGCTGATTAAACTGCCCGCAGCTCCGGGCTGGGGGGCGGCGGGGAGGCCTGGGGGTGGCAGAAGGGAAGCTTTCCTGCCGCAGAACCGGCGCCCCGGCACCCCCCCGGGCCACGCTGCGTGTCCGGGTGTTTTTTCGGGAAGTGGGAAACAGCCTGGCAGTTTTGGAGGCTGGGCTCGGAGTGAAGGCGGGTGTGAAACTTCCTTTGCAGAGGCGAGGGGCTGCTGCCAGCATCGCTGCGGAACAGTTGGGATGCACGGGCGCTCCTGGCAGCCGGCTCTGCTGGGAGCGTGGTGGGGGCACCAGCCCACCCTGGCCCAGCCCGGGTGCTGAACCTGTCAGGTTTTACCCCCCTGGAACAGGGGACCTGAGCCTGTTCCCTGCCATCAGTGCGAATGCAAATTAGTTCTTTTGGCTTACGTTGGTATCAACTGAAGAGGAAAAACTTGTTCTGGAAAGGTCTGTCAGACGTAGCAGTAAAGTGAGTTTGGAGGTTTTTTTTTAATAAATCTAAGTCTGAACTGCACTGGGATTAGGAGAAATCTCCAAATAATGCATAATCTACCTTCTTTATTTTATTCCAGATGCCAGGGATCAGTCTGTCCCTATATATTTTGTAATAGCCACAAAGCATCATGCAAATTTCTATTTCCATTTCTTGATTGGGGCGGGGGGTGGAGGGAAGGAGGATAGGGGATTTTTTTTTTTTTTATTTGCTTATATCTTATTTATGGATTTACTTTGGACACAGGGGAATGCTGCTGAGCAAACTTCAAATATTACCTTATCTTACAAACCAGGCTTTTGATGTTGGCAAGATCAGAGGCTTGTTTCAGAGCCGTTGCCAAATGAAGATGGGAGTGAATGCATATGCGCATGAGTCTGATATTTCAAAGCAGCAGTAAAACTACATTCAGGTTAGGTCAGGCACATCTGAGTCAAAAGGCTAAGATAATTGGCTCAGCTTAAATGGCAGCTGACTGGGTAGAAGACTTCAAACTAGTGTTTCCCCCAGAAACAGATTGGCTTAGCCCCAGCCTGGTTAGCTGAAATGTTTATAATTAAACTCTACTATTTAGTGCCTCAACTCTGTGGCTCTTCAGCCCGCAGCTTTCAGTAGCCAAGAAAGTGAGTGCAAATGTTGGCTGTTGGAGCAGGGGGAGAGGTGGCAACTGGAGAGCTGGGGTTAACCCTTGGCCTGCCCCAAAACCTCTGGCCAAGGTCAGCCCTTTCATTTAAAAGATACTTTCTCCTGGCTGGGGGGTCTGCTACAGCATCAGGGTTCCCCCTGCCTCCCGTATCTCTTGCTGGACTCATCCTGGCTCCAGCTCCATCCATCTGTCCCTCCTGCAGTCCAGGATCACTCACTGGTCACTCCTTTGACCCTGGCCTTGTCCTTTCTCCCCATTTTCCCCATTTTCTAGGAAAGGGTTTAGACAGCACTCAGCAAAGTGGCTGCTAAAGTCCCTTCCCATTCCCCAAGCTGACTTTCCCAAGCTGCTCCACAACCTTCCCATCCCAGAGAAATGCCTGTTTTTTTTAACGCTTTTTTTAATTCTGCACGTTGTTACAAGTTGTGGAACTCCTCTGCCAAGGCAGGGCTGTGGAAGCAGGGAGCTGCAGGTTTGATGTGGGGCTCTCTGGTGCAACCAGAGGGATTTTAGGGAGAAGGAGTAGTTTTTGTATCAACCTGAATAGGGCAAATCTTAAAGTGAGGAACCACGCTGTCGGGTCAGTGTTGCTTACTCCTCCCTTACAAGCCACCCTGCCTAGGAATGGTGTGAGTCCCCTCTCCTGCTCCATAGCCTGTCCCAGGACTGTCCCTTTGGGCAGAGGTGACCCCCCCTGGAGCTGGGAGCTTGGGGATACCCCACAAGGAAATGTGTTCCCAGCTCGGTGGCCACAGCAGAGGGGTTGGGGCCAGAGCTGGAGGGAGGTGGGGAGAGCAGGAGAGCTGCAGAGCTCCCTGTTTCCCCTGGTTGTGTTCTTGTGGTGCCCACACACAGACCTTCCGCTGCTTCCCGGCTCCTCCCCATCTGGCCTCTTGGACTTCCATGGAGAGAGGAACTCCTCTTCCACTGAGT
The DNA here is from genome assembly GCA_013400975.1 of Atrichornis clamosus. Taxonomy (NCBI): domain Eukaryota; kingdom Metazoa; phylum Chordata; class Aves; order Passeriformes; family Menuridae; genus Atrichornis; species Atrichornis clamosus. Next base: position 11,164 of record WBMZ01014823.1, read on the forward strand.
GTTAATGGGATTCATCCCACGTGTTCGTATGCTCGTGCTGGTGTTTTTATTTACCTTCAGAATGCCTGTTTTACTGGGCATTCCCTATGCTGAGGGCATTCCCTGAGAGACCCTTGTCTCAGGAAGCCCTGAAGGTACAGGTGGTTTGGTTTCCACCTTAGATTTGCTTTGCCCCCATTCTACCCCAAAGCTAAGACATGTCATGTGCCCCAAGCCCCGTCACCCTGTGGGTTTGTGGAGCAGGAATGCTTCCTGGAGCAATGGAGAGGTGCTTGGTGGCCACCAGCAGCCACGGTCAGTGGCCATGGCTGGCTGTGTTGGCTCTTGTGTGCTGGGCTGCTCTCCCAGAAAGCTCCTGGAGCCCTGAGTTGTGCAGTGAGGACATGGGGACACTCAGCTCCTTTCACTTTCCATGTCACGTGTGCTCACAAGCTGTGTCTGGAGTAGGCTGGTGCTCATCTTGTGGCATCAAGGCCTCCGATGTGGTCCCGGCGTGTTCGTCTTCATTACAAAGATTTTTCCAAGTTTATTAAGATGGAATTGTTCTGATCCTTCACTCCAGGCTTTGCAGCTTCATCCAGCTCATTAAAACGATTTGATGGCAACTGAAGGCTTTGGCCAAGATCTTCACAGAGCTCTGCCATAGTTCAAGCTTTGAGTGATGGCATCTGATCATCCTCCTCCAGGGAAGGGACATGGTGTCTGTGGGAAGCTGTCCCCGTGCCCCTGTGTGTGGGTGTGTGCCCACCAGCACCGTGGCCACGGGAGGGGACACGTGGGGACATCTGTGCCACGTTGGCTCCTGTGGCAGCAGCGTGGGGCCGGCACTGTCTGCTCAGCCACCGCTGCTCCTCCTTGGGCTGGAGTTATTTTCTCTGCTGAGGAGATGAGTCAGGTGTGGGGGCAGGTGGATGAAAGGGATGGCACTGGAGATCAAGGTTATTCAGGCAGTCTGAGGGAAGTGGTGGAATTAGACATTCAGGATCTCCAGGCATGCTCTTCCGGCTGGCCCCACTGTCTGTAGAAGGCTCTTTAATCCTGACTGGGGTAATTTTTTGCGTGGCCGGGTGAAGATGCCCTGCAGTGCCTGGAGTGGGACGTGCAAGGGGCTGTTCCCACTGGAGCTCCTGGAGCTTCTTGCCTGCTCTCTCCTTGTGGCTTCCTGGCAGGAGCTGGGGTGGCTGCAGGGAGCAGTGTCCGACCCAGAGGGTCCAGCCTGGCTATGCTCACGCCTCGAGGTGTCCTGTGCCGGCCAACCTCAGGGCAGGGGAAACATCCTGGATCTTGAACAGGACTAGAGATGTGGAGCAGCCTTTGGGTGGTCATCCATCCTCAGCCTCTTGCTTCTTGTTTCCACTATGCCAGCACTCCAGGGGGTGTTCCAGAGCTTGAGGAACATTGTGGTCCTAGAGAGCCTAGGTAATTCGATCAGGAAAAAGCAATATAATGAAAGGTCAGAAGCTGAAACCTGGCATTGGAAGGGCCTTTCTGTAAGATACCTTGGAACTGAAGCTGATGGGATCTTTGTATGTCTGCCCATGTGGGGTTGCCTTCAGCTTTTCAGCTGAAAATTTCAATTAATTTTGCTTAACGGCCCCAGCTGAATGTGCAGTAGATTGTGACACGGACACTTCCCACACCGCCGGATATTTGAAGCTGCAGGTGACATCCAGAGGGCTCAGCACCTCTGGGAACAAGGGCCTGTGGCGTGCCTGGGTGGTTCCAGAGGGGATGGAGAAGTGTCTCAGGGCATGGGGACGGCCCCAGCTGACGGTGACCTCTCTTCCACGTGCAGAGATGGGATCCCCCCGTACAGAATCGGGAGCAAGAAGCAGCTCCAGCGGGAGATGCACCGGAGCGTCAAGGCCAACGGTCAAGTTTCTCTACCTCATTTCCCGGTGAGTCCAGGAGGGAGCTGCAGAGGCTGGGTGGGCCGTGGGAAGTGCTGGGGCTGGGAAGAGGCGCAGACGCAGGGGAGGGAGCAGGGGAGGAGAGCACTTCCATCCCAAGGTGGTGCCGGAGGAGAGATGCTGCTTGGCGTCGGGCGGGAGCCGTGTGCTCTCAGCATCCTTCCAAAAACCTGCTTGTGTTCCGTCACATCTTGGTCCTTCCTGAAACCGGGTGCTAATCAGGAGTTTTCAGGGGCACTGAATTTGTCCTCCAGGTGTAAATCCAAGTGGAGCTGTCCCTGTTGGGTCCAGTGGGAGCCTTGGCTCTGGCCACCACCCTGACAGCCCCGCGGTGTCGAGCAGAGCAGGGCTTGGCCTCGTGCTCAGTGTTGGCGGTCGTCGAGGGCTGGGTGTCTGTGAGCTGGGGGGAGCAGGACCTCCCAAAACAGAGACATTGGCAGCAGATCCGTGCCTGGCTTTGAGGGATCCGATGCCCTGCTCTTGAAAATTAACTCCCTGACTTGCTAATTCAGTTGACTTGCAGACTCTTGATTCCTGCAGTGAATAAACTGTTTACACAGACAAGTATAAACTCATCTTGTCTTGAGATTAATATGCTAAAATTCCTCTTTCTGCTGTCTTAAGCAGCAAGAAGTCATAGATGATATTTCTGGTGGAAGGGGGGGTTGGTTTATGTGGTTTTTCTTTTTGGTATTTTTTTCCCTTCCTTCCTAAAGAAAGTTCTATAGCCTGAGCTTGTAAATTAGATTATTTTGTCCCAGGGCGTGCAAATCGACTTTCTCTGTAAGGCAGTGCTTTGATCAGGGACTGAATAGAGCCAGCTTGTGTAAGAGTGACAATTTCCAGCAGAGTGGCCTTTTTCTACCCTCACATCATTTCTGGAGCTAAGTGGTTGCCGGAGAGAGGCCCCACCTCATCTGGTGGGTAGTATGTGAAAGAGTTGGCAGTTCAGCTTTCTGCTTTCAGGGGGGGGAAAAAAAAGAAGGAAAATGGGGGCGAGGAGTGGGGTGCGTGGGGATGGCAGGAGGGAGGGCAGAGTCAAGTGGGTGGTTTCTTTTTCCTCTTTTTTTTTTTTCTTGCTTCCCCTTTTCCTGCCATGTTTGCTTCTTTTGGCAGAAATTCGCGTTTTGCCTTTTTATATTCTGCACTTGATTTGGAGATGTTCCCTTTTTCCCTTGATAGATCTGCTTGAGGCAGCCAAGCTCAGCAGTGTAGCACCGCTAGCCTGCAGCAGCTTTCTTCATTTTCTGTACAAAGAGATGGAGGGGGGGGGAAGAGATCTAGGACACTGTTGAGACAACACTACCTCAAAGGTGCCCAGTGTGTAGCCAGGAAATAAATTACCAGCACTTCTCTGATCTGCAACCGTTTGACTTCTTTTTTTTTTTTTTTTTCCTCCTTTCCCTTTTTCTCCCCCATCTTATTTTTTTTAATTTCCAACTCCTTTCTGTTTATACTCACTTTATTCCTTTAGTTAAAGTCTCTCCCTCCCACCTCAGAGGTTTTTTTTTTTTTTTTTTT